>JBAJNP010003132.1:0-41893 GCA_036877545.1 Yasuhikotakia modesta | reverse complement strand
TGTGGTTATTTAGCAATTCTGATTTATTTATTTAGCAGAAACTAAAAGACAAAATCCGAAAGACTTGCATGCTGTTGTCCAAACTCTGTACCTCTCAATATGTACGCTAGCATAATTGCAAATATTTCACATAATACTATATACAATATAATATATATTTATAATAAAATTATATTTACAATATACAATTCTCTGACTTTCTATGAATTTTATTGAAGGTGCACTCTTTTATTTAGTTTACATTCTGCTAAATGCTATGGCAGCAATCTTAGATTTATACTGACTCCTAGTGGTGTGGATGTATCACTTGTTAGATAAAGTAGTTGTTCCTTCAGAGTAACATTCTGTAATTGTGAAATGTCCATGAATGGTGGTTTACCAAGATAATTGCTTGCTCACTTGCAGGTTTAACATGACCATGAAAACAAAGCTTGTTTTTATGGTGACAGTAGTGATATAACTCAAAATGTGACCATAAAAACAGGGTGAGTGTAAAGTTGCTCACATTGCCTAAGGTCTGTTGGAATAACTCAGCTGAGGCCTGAGGTACGTGCAGGCATGTAATCTAACAGAGTCAGTTTATAAGAGGCTGGGACATCTAGTTGTCATTTAGTGTAACATACCTGACATAATTGTTACATGTGAACAATACAGTCCAGAATGTCAGCACATGCCACAGCCATTCCCAAATGAACAGAATTCTATCTGTGGAACATTGTGGAAAATGACCACTGTACCTACTGAGGGTCACAATGGATGTCATAACATTGTAGCTCAGTCATTCTGTCTCTCTGTCTGTCTATTTTAAATATTGTTAAGGTATATGAAATATCTCCAGTATTGTGACATCACAGCCAATGTGCCACAAGCCATCACAGGATAATCCTCCTAGCTATCAAATTCAATCCCGTGTAGTATTTTATTTGCCCACTCTGTAGCTTAAAACTAGATTATGATTCAGCAGAATGCTAGAAAAGCTGGGATTTTCATTTAGCAACCAGTGAGGAGAAAGAATGATTTATCACAGGGGCCAAAGAACCGACAGCAACCCACATGCATAACCGGTTACATAATCCAGACACCCACTGCAGCTCGCAGTGCACCCTGCAGCAGATGATGCATGTCTGAACATGCATGAATTCTAAATGCATATCATGAAATGTTATACAACTTCCATTTTCCATGCTAGACAGACCTAGCATAACTGAAGTCAAACAGGGTCAAGCGGTAATACACTGTTTCTTTCCATTTGGAGTTAATTGCAGGTTGAGCTCCTTTGGTATCTGTGTTTGGCTTTGTTCATGGGTTTGCAAATCAGTTTGCGAATCAGTAGCTCTCTATACAAATGTATGCAGATTGCGCAGTGTGTTAGCATTTCAGATGGAATCAGTTGTTGATGAGGTATGTTTGTTTAAACCTGGGTTTATAATTACGGATGGTGCTGATTCTTGATGTTGCTATGGAAACCAAGCATCTTTATGATGTCACAGTTAAGCTTTGAATTCAGTTAATGTTTCTTCATAACTGCAGTTGTTGTACAATCATATGTGACTCCTAAAACCTTTGTTGTGTAGTATGTGTAGTTTGTAAACTTTTCATGTTAAAATAATGTATCACAGCTTATGCAACAACTGTGCTTAAGTCAACTTAAAATTAAGTCAGTTGTTGCTGACAATACATGGTTCTGTTTTTATAAAAGCGTTTGAATAGGTATAGACATATTAGCATCTGAGAGCGAGGAGTCTGTTTGTCCAACCACAGGGAAACAAGGAATTGTTTTGGAAATGTATTTAAAAACAACCTTATTCTTGCAATTTCATTGTGCCACAAAATTGGCCATTGTGATGGAGCTGTAATCCCCAATACAAACATGAATCTGATTATGAAACCTTAACATTGTTTTAAAGCCATAACTTAATCACTTTAATGAACCAAAAATTCCTCTCACTGCTGTTTGTTCTCACAGGAGTTCAGAGGACATTTCTTCTGGAACATTCTGGCCCAATCAAAAGGGTACTGGGCATTGTTCCTAGCTGTCTGTCCAATGTGGCAATTATGCCAGATATGCTTAAATGAATCCTAAACAGGTCACCGGAAAAGTTAACGAAAGTGTCCAACTGCTCATTAAAAGTAATTCTACTGAAAAAGTTATAAGCATTGATGTGTTTATAGATGAGTTGTAGGGTAAATGCAGGGCTGTGCTAAAAACCTCAAACAAATAATAAACCTTCAGTATGGTCACATCCTAATAAACTTAAATGTATCTGCAGTGAATGCATATTCTACCTTTAAAATACAGATGTTCTCTCAAAAGCATGCCTATGATGCTATCTAGGTAGTCTTCTTAACAGGTTTTGGTACAGGTTTTGAGCTACTAACCACAAATAAATCAATTAAATTTAATGTTGTTCAACAACTAAAATTCTGTTATTAAGAGATTCCAGCATATTTAAACATTCAATTCCACTTTTTACAATACAGTTCTCATCTAAATTACCAATATATAACAAGCATGCTAAATGTATAACAAATGTGTACTATGTTGCTCTTCAGAAAATGTGATGTGATGTGTTAGACAAATTCTTGTTTTCATGTGAGCAGTTGTTCCCATGTGATGGGTCCATGGGTTCATTTTGAAACACGGGTCACTATTTTTAGTCAATCTGAAGATATTGTGCAGTAACTCTATAAAGGTCTTTGAGGAACACAATCCTGCAGGCATGTTCTGTTTTCTGTCATACACGGGTTTGCCGCAATTAAAAAAATAAATAGTACCTAAGGGCCTGTTTTTCCATACAAAAAATTTCAAACAGTTCCAATGAATTGCACTGACATCTCTATTATTCTGGACGGACTGCTGGCTTGAGTCAACATTTATACAATCTAATGATTGTTTTTTTTTGTGATGGCAGCTCCGCTGGTTTTCACACACTGCATTCCACACATTATTGTGGACAAATTGGAGTAGGTTAATACTTCTGTTGACAGATGTTGGCTTCATAGACTCCTATCATTGTCCAGCTCTGTTGGCAGAAAGCCTCACATTCAGAACCTGTTGACAGCCCAACGGAATTTTTTCAGATTCTTGATTTTCCTTTAATGCTAAATTTAAACGTTCTTCTTGGTAAAACTTCCTTGTAGACGGGTTATATTTTAAGGAGGAATATATTGACTGCCCAAAATAGCCTTTTGTTCTTTATTTCTGCACAGCGTGAAATTAAACCTCGCATGCATGCCTACCATAAACTGAAATTATTAGACTTGGCGCTGATCCGTTTCCCCTGTGGAAGGGGTGTTTGAAATATAAAACACACTCTTGTTCTACAGAACAGAGGTTCTGGAAGCCTGTTTTTGTAATTAAAATCACTGGCCGTTTCATATTTCTGTCAAGTGAAGAATTCTGTCGTAAATTCTTTTAATTTAAACCCTTACCTAAAGTTATTGGTTAAATGCAACAAATGATTGTTCACTGGTTGTAGGTCAAATCAAATGTAGGCAAATTTGTGACAATGACCATGTTAACTTCTCTGTACACAGGGTCAGATTTCCTTGAACTAAAAATGCTCTCTAGGCTTGTTGTTGCTGTGAGCCAGATCATGACAAAGACTCTGTAATGATTCTTGGCTAATATGGATCATCAGGTTTTTAATTAAACTTGTCCTGTCATTAAAGCAACTGGCAGATCATGTATCTCAACTGAACCCAGCACTAGCAATGCCAAGGTCAAAGGTTTAATTCCCAGAGAATAAAATATGGAGCGTGTATGCACTTTAAGCCACTTTGCCACAAAATTCTTCTCATTTGTCAAAGAAACAAACAAGTTTCTCCTCTTTCATAATTTGCATGAACAAATAAGAGCTGGAAAAATATTCAAACCATTTTTAACCAAGCGATGCAAGAAACCTTGAACCTTGCATAATCCAGTGTTCCTCAAAATGCAAAGCTTCTCCTGTATGACTTGTGCAAAGATGGAGTGTCTGTTTTCTACCAAGACTCAGGGTGTCAAACAAGCAAGCGGCCGAGCTCAGCACTAAATCTAAACAAGTTCAGACATTTGGGTTTTGCAAGGAGGTTGCCAAATATTCAAGACTGTGTTTTAATCTTCAGTTATTTTTGTTTTTTTTTACCACAACAATCAAACAATAAAATTAACACTATTCTATAACACCCAAATTAACACTATTCTATAGAATTTACTAATGTACTATATATGAAGGAACATTGCCCCCCTTTAACATCTATGGTGCTTACAGTCATTGGCTTGATTTTTGATGGCACTACTCTGAAAATTACTCTGTAATTTGTTATCCACTGAATAGCTTCTGTAATGCTTTGATACAATTCAACATGCTTTTTGCTGCACCAAATTATTGCTTGACTTAAAACCTCTTGATAATCAGCTTCAAAGGTAATTAAAAATAACAGCATTTTAATTCTCTATGAAATAAACATCTAACAGACATTTCTCTTCACTCTAACTGTCTGTGCAAAAGGTTGATCATGCTTGCTTTAAAAAAGAAATAGAATCTGTTCATGTTTTTATGTGTTTACTTGTTATCATTGTGACCTATTTTCTGCACACTTCCTTCAGATAAGGGCCCTTGTTGGGTTATCTGAAAGTGGTGGTATCTGCTTGTGTGCAACATTATCTTTTACAACACTAATCTGTAAACTTGTGGCCCTTCTCCTTATGAGACCCTAGTGCACTCACGGTGGCCACAGATCTGTAGTCGCTGCTTCCTATCTGTTTAGAAATACAACAAGGAATTTCCACTGGCCTGTGAGAAGTAAACTGAAACAAATAATACAAAGATATCCAGATAGCTTTTTTACATGTTAGCCTAAAGGCTATTTCTATGCTAGTGTATTCATAAACATTAACAAAATTAACCTTTAGCGTTTGAGCAAAACTGAGCTAAACTGCTGATGACTCATCCTGCACTGGACACATTTTTTGTCCAATTAAATCACTTCCTGAAGCAATACATAGTATCCTTTAAAGAAATCTTTTACAAAGGCTTACAGTCAATTCAGAGGGGATCTACAAAGCATTGAGGGATTTTTACAAATTTACAAATACTGTGGAAAATCCATTTCTGGTTTTACAAAGTATCACGTTACCAACATGCTTCAAATGTCTAACAAATGTCTAAGGCATTTAGACAGGTGTTGAGTCATCTCAATAATGTTCAGCTCAACCTTCATATTGCACTAAATATTCAGCTTTAGATCTTCTAAGTTTTCTAAGAGAAATTGGTTTATTTTAATGTGAATGAAAATAAATATTATGTTTATCTTGATCAGCTGTGAAAGTCAAACTTAAGTCACAGCGTTGCAATCTGTTATCTTAATGCATGACTTATTTTCTTGATAGACTATTTTATTGCTGGTCTAGTCTGAATCCTTTTTTATCAGCACTTATCATGACTATCAGTCTTATGAAAATATTATTGCAAATAATAGCTTTAAAACATTTTCCTAAAGTGTAATTTTAATAAAGTGATTTGGCATTATATTTAGTTGGCAGCAATGAATGGCTCGAGGACATCACACACATTTTGAATCTGGCTTTCTTACATAATTGCTCTTGTGGCCGCAAACACTTGCCCTCATTTGTTTCTGGTTTACTGAGAGTAAAGCACACTTGCTAAACTCCCTTCACCTCTTTGGCACACAAAATAAGTGTCTGCTTGTCCTTTAGCGGAAGTGTGATATTGCAGGTGGTCACATATAATATGCCTGTGCATGCCAGAACAATTCATTTCTCCAGTTTATACTTTAAAAAACACAGTAGCAAAAGTCCCAACTCTAAACCCCCAGAGAGCTGGAAAATACACAATACATAAGCTATTGTATTTTTTAACCTTGGGATATAAATAGATATTTCTTTTTTATATTGAAGGGCAAAAGGGATTCCAAAGAGCAGATTAAAGAGCTTAAACAGGTTTAACATAAAAATATATTATCTTTCTATTCTTAAAAAAAAGCTGCCCACCATATTTGTAATCTTTTTATTTTTATCAGCTGTTTGGAGTCATTATACCCCCTTTAGTTCCCAGCTTTCAATTTCTGTTTACAGTACAGCCCTCCATCCACCACTATTAAAATGTATCTACATTTTCACCCAAAACTCTCTCAGGATTAAGATTTGAGAACGATTATATAAAAACGGACAACATGCCAACCAAACAGCACCAGAGATGAGAAATAAGATTAATGCAGGCAAGTCAAACAGATATTTTGTTTGCAACTTTATGACACTGTTACACAAGATGTAAGTAAACCTTCGAAAACAAACTCATTTGCTTGTGGCTTCATGCTGCTGCAGTCATTTTATATTTTCCGTGGTCAGTTTTGATGGATTCCATTTTAAAACCCGTCCCGCGCTGCATCCGTCGCTTTAGAACTTTTTCCGTCATTAGATGGAACGTCAGCAGTTATTTTTGTAAATAAATAAATAAAGCTTTTTTAGATCGGTTAGATGGGTTTATATGAACAATGCCTTGTGACTTTCACATGGGTATATTCTATAACTATTATATGTCCTCTAGCTCACAATCAGCCACATTATGTCATTTTTATGAGCATTAATTTATTATTTAAAATAGGGAAACAAAGGAGGCATATTTAGCCATTTCCAGCTGAGAGCGTCTGTTTAATTAAAGCCTTAATTTAGTGAATGTGCCTTTAGCTTTTCCTCCTGCTCATTAAGGGCCTTTGACTGGGTTTACCTCAGTGTCTTAGACAACAAAGCAGCAGTAAACTACTGCATTACGTACATGATGTTATTAAATGACATACTTTTTCCCAGAGTCTCCCAGGAAATGTATAGGATTTTCCCAAAAACTGAAATCCTATTTTTACTATTTTAAATAGTAAAAATAGTTATTTTAAACCTGTGTTGTCCTGTGGAGCAGGAATCTCTACAGAGGAAATAGTGACCTTGTCTGTACCAATCACCGTATTTGTGGATATGTGGGGCCCAAAACCCATGGAGGTGCTACCCTTTGTTTAAATTTTTGGAAATATTATATACTATATAGTTTATATGTATATAAGGTGTAATTTTTCATTGTAATTAGAGATAAAACTAAGATTGAACAAACTCAATGATGGACACAGTTTACTGATGAACTAAACTGAGGTACTAAATTAAAAATGCTTCATTGTAAAGTTAAAATGATAGCTGTAATAAAAAACTTTTTATTTTACAAACACCTTATACCCATATTCCAAAGCCATACACCATTTTCAAGTGCAATGAACCTAATTTTTAAATTTAAGATTGTAAATTATAACACACCAAGTTGAATGGACCATTTTATGGTGCTATTTACCCATTAGACAAGCAAAATGTCGGAGACATTCAGCCCTGAATCATCATAATCCTCATTAAGCCCTGGAGTCTTAGAAGGGTCATTTGACCCGCCACCCTCCTTTGGTACAAACAAAATGACAAGACTTTTATTAAAGCAGATTCCAGTAATTACAATAATAATTTAAGGCACCAAGTATTTACAACGTTTTCTGTCAGTAATTCAAACCGACAAGACTAGTTAGCATGCCAAGAGCGATAAACGTTTAGGGGGCCATGCCCAAACCAAAGAAGTTTCACCATCAGAGATTTTCAATACCTCCTTTTGATTTCCTAGAAACACTCTTTTGGAGTCTTCAGGGAGAAAAGCACTAATTGTCTTATCAGTGGGAGGCAAGCTATTGGTTTTGGCACACAGAAGTTTGGTTTTGTATTGTGAAAGAGCAAGCAAGCAAACTCTGGGCCCTCAAACTCTTTAACAGAATAAAAAAAAAGAGCTTAGCCATTCGGTGCGGCCAAAACAGGAAAGAATGTCTGTCTTGGATTCCTGGGTAGAGTGTTTTGAACAATCCTTGTCAGACCTTGAGGCCAAAGGATAAAGTATTCTCACTCGATTAGCCTGAAACGATTACTGTCATGTTTTTAAACCATAAATATAAAAACATTCTTTCATTTCATCCTGGTTTTAGAGTAATAAATCATCCAAACATTATAATTCTGGCATAATTTGCTCACCAGGTTATTATTTAAAATGGATCAATGGCATAAACATTAAAGTGGCTGAATATGTGAATATCGAATAACATATTTACTCACATATGACACACATAAAAAACATATTCAAATAATTAATTCTGTTAAATCTGTTAAACCAAACATAAACCTAAAATATGGCACATACAGTGGGGGGTAAATTAAAGTAAATTAAACAACCTTAATACAACATGAGGTAAATATATTATACACAAACTGTTTTTGAGTAGACTATTAGTTTCAGTTATCTAAAGGGTCATAAAAATTACATTTAATAATAGCATTTTTATCTGTGACATTGACCAGCAGCATAACTGAACACTGTATTAAGTTCTAGTTACCATTCAGTAAATTCTTGTCAATTTACAGCTAAAATTACAGCTTTTGAGTCTTATCTACACGGAACTAAACCTGCAACCTTTGTGTTATCAGACCAGCGTGTTAATTATTACCCATCCTGCAGGCTGAAGTCTGTAGACATGTCATTCACAAGCTTTAAAGACTTTATGGATCATCATAACTAAGCTGACACTTATGTGTCAGTGGGTCAATATCAGGATAGCAGGCCAAGTATGAACTAAGTATGTATCTGTAGTATGTACAAACTTACAATTAGGCCATAAAGTTTTAACTAGTGAAAGATAACACCAGCTGTTAAAATGTTAAAATGTGAACACACAAAAAGATGATTTGGAGATGCAATTTTTTTTTATACTGTATATTTGAAAAAAACATTTGCTACGTTTGCTTTAGAAAAGGCCACAGACAGAGAAAGCCAAAATATGGATAAGCTGACATCTTAATATCCAGCTGAATTCGATTAGGTCCTCAATGACGTTTGCTGGTTCTTGTGGTTCATTTGAGCTGCTATTTGGTTCTTCTTGTACAAACACACTCACGTAATGTCGGCTGGCTCTGAGTAAGCCTGTTTATAGAGGAGAATCAGATTATTGGCAGTGACAGGAGTTGGTGAATCGTGTCTCGCCTACTGTAATCTCCCTGAGAGGATCTGTTCATTAAGTGAGACAAGGTCGCTCCGGGCGGGAACCCGAGTCAACACGTGCTACGTGCCTTATCAGCTATGGAAATTTACCCTCAACGTGCATGTTTGAAAACAAACAGAGGCTAAAAGCCTCGTTTCTGACGGGTGCCAAAACAAGCCAAAGCGTGACAGGAAATGTCTTGTCTTTCCAAGCACACTGCAATAATTGTGCGATTCACGACAATAAGGGAGCATGTGATGTTCATTGTTTTTTTTAACACCAGTCTATCTGGACTGAGTACAAAGAACATTGATTATGCAACGTGACTATTGTAGTCATCAAACAAATCACAGCCATTGTTCGCAACAATATTTAAAGGCTCACAAATTTCTACCTAATAAAAAAAATAAAGAGCCTGACATAAAGAGAAATAAAATAACCAAAGTTGTTGTTGCTTAATGTAACTTGTTATATTATTTTAAGTCACCTTAAAGCCCCCTTGGAAGTGTGTTAAGGAACCCAGTCGGCTCTGAGCCCTGAAAAAACACTGTGGATCCCAGAGCCCTGCATTAACATCATATGGTCACACGGATAGCTTAGGAATCTATAAAGCTATTGCCTTAGCATTGCAATAGCAATACCCTACAAGCTGAATTACAAGAGCAGACAGAGTCACATTTATTTCCACAGTTGCATGATATGTACCTTTCGGCTCAATTTGCAGTTCCTCTCAAGTTCACACAGATGTCCTAGCAAAGTAAGAACAGAGTCAAAAAAATCAGATTAAATATTCACGTGTTCAATTAATATTTGACAAGCAGAAAGTGTACAGATACTTATTGTCACACTGCCACTGTTGGACATTATTAGTGGACATATTAGGCTAGTGAGAATTGTGCAAGATTTTCTAAACGTCCACAGGGTCAAAGGTGTCCATAGCCGACATAACACCCAGAAATTTATATTTAAAATCTTAAAGTTAATATCACCTACTTTAGGCTTTAGGTAGTTAAATGCCCTGGATTGTCTTGTTTTCTTTTTAACATGTATAACTAGTTAGTATTTGTCTAAATAGTCCAAGCTAGAAAAAAATGTATCTTGTCTACACAACACAAACTAAGACTGTCTCACAAACTAAGACTTGTCTCTATACAATTCACCAATGATGTTATACATCCCACAGCCCTTAACAGACAAGAGGAGATCTTTAAAGAAATACCAGTCTGCAAGGGAAGTTTAGAGAGGCCTTGAACTGCTTGATATCTGGTTTAGGTTTCCTCCTCTGCTACTGTAGGTCTGAACTGAAGTCAATGTAGTGGAATGTGTGGGGTTTGTGTAAACAGGTGTAATATTACATTTGCTTCACAATAGTGCTTTACATCTGATTCCCAACAAAGGAATGTGTGTGAGAATTACCTGTGATACTGAATTTATACTCATTATCTGACACAACCTTTTGAGTTTTGTCATTACAATACATCATCACCCATATTTATGCCAATATTATCCCTATATAATAAAATATAAGTCAATTTTTTTGTCAATGTTGTTTTAACAGAAATATATCATTCAAGCACAATACTGACACTATTAGAAATATTTGCACTGAACCTTGAAACAAGAAAATAATGTAATCATGTAAATAAATATGACTGGTTCACTGTAATCTTAACAGCTTCTGCTAGTGTTAAATACACAAAAAAAATTCACTTAAGTTTTGCCATGCACAGACCTACTTTTAAATTATGGCATGGGAAGGTGTTTTTGTCAACAGAGAACTCTTGATCTACTAGAAACCTTACAATTTTCTATACAGTAAATCCTATTGTTAGTTCAACCCTATATCCTAAAATAAGCCAATTGTTGCACTTAAAATGACCCTATAATTAGTTCAAGAGATACACATTCCTAACGTGTTTGTTAACATTGCAAAGCTCATTGTTTACAGAATCCTTTCACAAAACCCTGGCTAAAGAGAAAAAGGGAAAAGTCAGTCTTTTCAAAATTCACAATTTATAACAAAGCATAACAAAAATGCCTGGCAACTTAGCACACTGGCAAAGAGCTCACATGCACAGCACAGTCAGAATAGATCTCATTTTAATGTTTTTGATTTACTGCTCTCTCCCTGCTCAAGCTCTTCTCTAATGTTGAGGGTTTAGGTTCACCTTTATTTAAAGGGCGAGTCAGCTCTACAGATAATATTAAGAAAAACGACTTGTTCAACTTTGTAAATTTCCACTTGCTAGCCCAAGGTCCACCTCAGCAAAAATAATGAGTATGAAGATAATGAGGATAATGTGGCAATCAGTTACAAGGGAAAAAAACAATTGTATGTATATACACACATACACATTAAAACTGACCTGTTTTCAACTTATTTATGACACGCAGAGACGTGATAAACAGGCCTCAACAGCCAGGTGTAACTTTGTCATGGTATGTGCAAGAATACAAGAAAGTGATGTTTTTCACAGAAAAAAATCCGCCTACAGAATTACATTGGTAAATCACAATGAGAGATTCATCCACCTAGAACAGTCTTACCATTATAAGCAAGGTTTCAAGAACTTTATAGCCTTACAACAGCTTTACAAAATAGCCTACAGACTTAAACTCTAAAAAAACAGTTGTACTTAAATTTTAAATGGATTTTAAAAGGAATGTTAAATTGATAAATGTGAGACAGGTGACTGAATTTAAATGACAAGATCACTTGAGGTAATAAATAAAGATCTGTCCATGTACATTCCACAGAGCAAAGTTATAATACTGCAACACTAGACCTAACCTGGACTTGAAGTACATTAATAAGTCAGAAACAGAACAGTACACTTGATCGCTTCTGTTGGCAAGCATTTTGTAACCTCATCTTGCATTGCAGTTAATGTAATTATCTGTTGAAATGTCCAAATTAGCTCACAACAACGAAACTTTGCCCACCTCTATTACTGACAGCATTGTAACCTGTTGGACAATAATATGTGCAAAACATTCCATGAACTTAAATGGAAGAACCAAAGAATTAAAGAAGGCACAATAAGTAAGACTTAACATGTTAGATATTATGTTGTAAGATACTTTGTGATGTAATATATTTTTTTTTGGGCAAGCATAAAATATTCTCACTGACACAAGAAACAGGTCTCAAGAAACAGTTCATGTGTTCATTTGAACACATTTTAAGGGTCCTTGCTAAGCAAACATATGCAAAAACAATACATTTACCAGAATGTAGTGGTGGGCCCTTTGTTTTGGGTCAGTAAGCAACAAACTAGAAGCCGTCCTGCACAAACTAGCAACCACACAGTACAATCCTCAGAACACCTTAGCAACTGCACAGCCATGTCTTAGCAACCATCTACAACACCCCTAGAATTGTTGCATTGAGATTCGTACATAAGGTACATAAATTCTTATATAATTTCAATTTTCTTTGCAGATCACATTTACAGCATGTTTATGTAAGATAGAAGTGATGAAAGATCAGTGCTTCAGGTCCTGCTAAGGTTGCAAGGTTCAATCCCAGCTACAGTATGGGTTGGCGTGGAACAGAGATACAGTCACCATTGTACTTTGAGAAAAACACTGAGCCCTGGGGGACTGTCTCTATGATTAGAGCACTACTTGTTTGATAAAGTGCATCTGCTAAATGCCAAATAACTTACAGAAATTTCATGAGAATGAGGTTTGAGGTTCCAAATTTGGACTACATTTATGACTCTGCTCCTGAGGGGATACGTTCAAATAACATCCTCATGAACCCAATGACTCCAGCACATAAAAACCCAAGATCAAGAGACATAAATACACCTAAAGCAATAAGAGGAACATCAGATTCAAAACAAAAGCCAATGGCTGAAAGACAGTAGTTAAAAAATATGTCTTCCTAATAAATCAATCAGTCTCTCACTTACCCACTCACTCACTCACTCACTCAATAAACCATTCAATCCTCATGATCCTCATGTCATGTCACGTCAAATCTGCAAATCTAGTATCTTTATCTCACTGCTTTATGAGACAATTGGCTCTTGGGTTAATTTTAAGATACTGTGTTGTTATAAATTTGCATTTTTTCCTATTCAAAAAGCACAAATGAGATTTGAAAGAGGACAGACTGATTAAGCTGAAGACTTGGTTTAGAACTTTTCTTAGAACACAAGTGTTTTGTAATGGTTACATTAAGGCTTTAAAGTCTTCTGCTTTTCTGTAGCTTAACCAGTAGACGCTAGTAAAGATGCTAGAAATAACAAGATTGTGGATTCAATTCCCAGCAAATGCAGGTACTGATAACAATACCATGAATGAAACGCTGAAATTGGCTTTCAACGTGTCTGCCAAATATGTATACATACACTTTTCACTTAATTTATGCAATATTTGGATTAAGATTTAAACTCCTGATAGTGTATCTTCATCTTAGTATTATCAGTAACTGCACTCTTAGCAACACTGTTTGACATCATCAGGGTGTGGTTTGTCATATTATGTCACAGTTATTTAACACAAGGTATAATAAATGGCTATATGTTATGCAACTCTTTCATAATGCCTAACAACCATCAATTCTCCTTGTATAAGAACTCACATGTTGAGACAAGACTAATGGAAAAAACAGGCAATCTGTTCCTACATGTGTTTTTAGTAAAACGTTAATCAAACTTAAACGGGAAGACAATCAAAACAATATCATACAAAACAAGAAACATTGGGACAGTGTGCAGTATGTTCCCAGGCATATCAAATTTCATTTTTCTAAAAAGGACTTTTGAGGTTTTTCCGTGTGGGTTTACGGATATAATGAAAAAGCGGTGTGTTGGTATTGGGTACACCTGCAGTAAGCAAACAAAACTGTCTTTAAACTAACCATATATCTGTATCTAATATACTGTTACATAAAATGTCTTTAAACATATTTAAAATATAATAATACATTTAGCAGATGCTTTTATCGGCAGCGGCTTACAATGTGAGGAAAACATAGAAGCGAATAATAACTAAATAATAATAACAGTCACTAAAATGTTCTGGTAACACTTTATTTTAAAGTTGCACTTGTAAGCGTTATTTAACTACATTTGTTAACATGAACAAACAATTAGAACACTTCTAATGCATTTATTAATTTCAGTAATTGTTAGTAATTTCAATACTAACATTAAAATTGGTTGATGCACAATGAACAAACAATGAACAATTGTATTTGCATTAATAACTAACATTAACAAAGATCAACAAACGCTGTAAAAATATTTCATTTATTGTTCATGTTAGCTAATGCATTAACAAATGATAACAAATGGAACCTAAGTGTTACTTTCACCACTAATTTAAAGTATTTTTAATGACACATTAAATAGTTCAATCTATAACTTAATGTCCAGTTTCCTTTTCATTAAACTGGCACCTTTATTTGAGCCAATGTTAACCAATTAGCAATGGTTCACAGACTACAACACTGTAACCCTGTGGCTATTATTCATTGTATGAAGAAAGTTAATTTATAGTTTTGGATTTAACAGAGAAGCTAAGAAATTTCATTTTAGACCAACTGACTGCATTTCACAAACTGACAAAAGCAGCACTATCTAAGACCTTGGTCAATGGATTTTAGTCTATTTAACAATAAATCATATTTAGACTTCAGATTATTTTATTAGATAGAAACTGTGAGTGGATGTGGCTTCAAATATTGTTGTGTCAAACACTGTACCCCTTTACTGTAGATTACCACTAAACAGTAACAAGCTGTATATTTTACAGAATTGCTGTAAATAAACTTTGTTTTGTAAACTTTGTTTTTAGCACACTTCATTTGTAATACAGTATCATGCTATAAAATCATTGTACTGTGAGCCAAATATATACAGCATATATAAACATGTTCATTTGCATCTGCATTCAATCAACAGCAATACTGGGTGACTTGGATCAAAGGGAACTGAATTTCCTCACAGACAATAATGGAATATTTATATACACCCAGACCAACACATCATAAATCTCTTTGTACATGTGCAGTTTATTGTTTTGTTGTGTGCAGATTTCATGACATGAATGAGAATTAATACAGTAAATTAAATATACGTAACTGAGTGTAACTGATTGAAGTGTAAACCTAATGGAATACTGATGAAGACTGAGAGAAGCTTACATTGGGGCATTTATGACAAGAGTTAGATATGTAACCAGAGGGTCACCAAAAGGTCATCTGGTTTGATTCACATAGGGCCAAGACACATTAAGTATACCCCAATTGCTCCTGGTGCGCTGCGGTGTTGCCTATTGTTTGCACAATAGGGGACAAATTCCATAGGGCCACCATACTTGACATGCACCGTACCTGACATGAAAGTGGAGTAAGACTTTGAAGTGTGAATCATTTATAATCTTGTTAAGTAGAGAATTGATATGAACCTCACACAAGTCATATCCTCACAGATGGAAAAAAACTGACAGACATTAACTCACACGTTCCACGTTCCATTAATTTTAGTAGTTTTAATAAATACATTAAGAACACAGATATACATAGTGGATGGGGTGTAACAATATTTAAAACCGAACTGAAAAACCATGGTACACCAGCCACAGTACATACCTCAGTACTCTCATGGGGTAATAAATGCCCTCCCTTGCGCAGACCCAGCCCTGGCCCATTGTTGAAGCTGAACTCACTTTACCTTTCTATTATGTTTTACAGTTTTTCTAATATTATATATATAAACCAGGTCCTGAAACATGTATTTGTCTATGGATAATGTTTTCTCAAGGTTTTCTCTGTCAGGAATTAATCTGTTGAATTTAAAATGCCCAAATATAACATAAGTATGGTGAGCATTGACATGGCCACTGACATAATTTAGCTAACATAATTTAGTAGTTATGAATGGCATATTTTTGCATATATATTTGAACAACTATAAATATAAATCAACATATTATAACAGCACTGTGCTGGGAAAGTATGTATAAAATAATGACATGAGACTATGAAGTGTGAGGCTCTGTTCTTTATTCATAAATCTTCTAGCCAAAACACAACACAGATGCAGATTTTTCACATATATCAGGGCTGAAGTCTGCAGATCCCACACCAGTCTGTTAATGGGAAATCCATGTGTAGTACACATCTATTTTAAGCATAGGTGGAATTCTTTGTTGCCACTGTGTTCCAGGACACTGCGTGAGCTATGCGATGCTACGCTGTGTCACGTAGGAGAGCTTCGGTAAATTCCTCAAATGTGGTCTTCCAAACCACAGACCATATTCATTTAACATGCAAAGCCCCAGTTCAAAACATTCCACTGTAGCAGTTAAACCGTAAGTTTGGCACTTTTGTAAATCACGAAATCTCAGAGCCATGCTAACCGTCTGCGGTTTGTTGTGTTTTACATGCAAACTGTCCCACTTGTAAACAAACACATGCATCAACCGACACCCCGTGAAATCCCTTTTATTTGGCTTGGAAAAGGCCGCTTTCCGGGCACTGGTGTAAATTCTAGTCAGGGCGAAAGCTTGCTAGTAGGTGACAGATTTATTCAAATATTAACTCACAAGCTGGCAAACCCTCCCAGTGAGTGAGTTTGCACAGCCTCTGTTTGAGATGAAAGCAAATAAGGGAGTTTCACACTGGTGATGTATCACATTTATCACAGATGGGTTAGATATCAAAAATTAAGACTTCTAATGCTTTTTAATACATTAAATATATTACCAATTAGAATGTTTTGGTTTGCATTCAATATGTTTCAATGCAGAAATGTAAAATATTATTAAAGTATGTATCATAGCATCCTGGCCTGATGTACTGTAGCACATGTGTGAGATGGCTGTACTCTGGGAAATGAACATCGAGTTCTTATGTTGACAGCAACCAGAATGTATTTTGAACATTACATCACAGGCGATATTAGAAGAGGCTCATTGTGTTGTTGTTCACAATCAGGTGCAGTACAGCAAATATGAGTCACTCAACTGGGTTTTTTTAAGGCAAATCCACTGAGATATTAAACTGTTTGTTACATCAGTGTCAATGCTGAAGAAATGAGTCAGATGTTCTGTGAATAAATACCCTGCAAATGGTTTACATACTGCAGAAGATATATAAGGTAAAAACCCAATTATAATATAATAAATACTATTCTCATTCCTCACAGCTCCAAAGCTCTATTTAGGCTCCGGTTGTACAAAGCTTTTCTGAAGCTCAGGCATTCTGAAATTCAATTGCTATGTTTGCAACATGTTCTTAGTAACCTGTTTGGGTTTTTGTGAGACAAAACCACCACTAAGGATGCAGGCCGAGCCAACCGAATTTCCCTCCCTTAGAAACTTGCCTGGCCTCAGCCCAAAACCAATATATCTGAGCTAAGTAAAAGCGAGCCAGCAGAGAACAATATAGCAGCTGAAACCAGTGATTGATAAAGAAGACAACAAGCTTTCTTGTATTGAAACAGGGTCTCTATGGAGTCCACACAGGGGAGGCCCACATGCAGAGACAGGAAGTACTTTCAATGCATTACAACAGTAAGCGGAAGAAACCTTTGCATAGATCTGGGACTCACTCGCCTGGCCACTGGCATGTGGAAAAACACATCTCTGAGGAGCAGACATCCCTCTATTTAAGCCAGTGAGGGCAATCCCATAAACATCTTAGCAAGTACTGGAAATGATAGTCGCAGGAACGCAGGCCGTCTCTGAAGACCTTTCGCCAGATGAGTTCCATATGCTTCGCAAAGAGCAGTGGCGCTTTTATGGCGACCAAATGGCTTTTTGTGTTCAGGGCATTGTGTCGTCTCAAAATCTGGGTAAGACAGTTAGCATGCCACGGCAGTTAGCGGGTTATGCTCTCATTGATGGAGGTTTGTGGTTTGATTTAAATGACTGCCCGTGACAGGCCCTGTTTTTATTTTAAGGGTTACTGTAAAAGGCACAGGCACTAATACCAGAATAACAGGATAAAAACAATTTGATTAAGTAGTGATTGCTATCATCTGCTAGTTAAAAACAAAATGATGTGCTGGCAATGTAACAGCTTTAAATTGGTTAAACAGACAGCATAAGCGAAATGCATCTTGCAGGCCTCAGTTATCAGCTAATGATATGGAGAATTACTTAGCTTTTATTACTTAATACTCTTAGCTGTGTCAAAAACATGGGTCAACAAGTCCTCTATTAACTTGATAACAACCAATCAGCTCCAAAACTTGATAACAAACAATCAGCTTCAAAACTGGCATTCTGCAAAAAGAATTGCTTAGTTGGAAAAAGACCATCTAAGCCCATCACAAATATATATTTTACATATGCAATACAGACATAGTTACAGTACAAACACAATTAACTGCACAATATCCAAATCTTACTAATAACAAAAACATATACTATTAAAGTGAATTATATAAACAGAAGTGCATGTCTGAGGTAAAAACCTCATGCGTTACAGTTTGTTTGTTCTGGTGTCAATGTAAACAATAGCTCCAGTCTGTCCGTCCACATCCTAACTGTCAGTGCCCACATCCGGAACACCTTCCTGTCATTGACTGTTTGTTCAGCTGATCGCTGTGTTTTGCTAGTGTTTAATGGTCACCAGAGTCACCTGACCCATTTTCCTCAGGTAGAGCCTGTGATCTAATTCTCCTGCTGAGAAAACATATGGTTTAAACTAAATCTGTAAGTCTGTATATTGGGTTTAATGTTATCTGGGAGTCTTAGGAGCTTAAATAAAACGTTTTATAAGCTGTCTGAATGTAACAGAGAAGGTGCGACCCAACGCAAAGGCAGCTGCAAAAAGAAGGTAGTATAATTCTGCTTCACTCTTAGGTCACAGTCTAAAGCACATATATTTTTGCAGATTAGGCAATCCCAGAATGCATTGCAACAACGACAAATCTAAGATGGCAGACAAAGCTGAAGAAATACCACTAAATATAACAACAAATACACAATAAAAATATATATAGATATATTTTAAGAATCACTGAAAAGTTACATAAATGGTCACATCTCAATAAAATACACTGTTTTCCTTAGCCACAGTTCACAGACACCTGGCAAAAGCTAGTCTAGTTATCCTAGTCATCTCCAATGGAAGATTTTTGGCTGATAAATCATAAATGCCATGTGACCAATCATTCTGGATAGGAGCCAATGACTATTGGTGTGAGTTAGAATAGGGCACCGAGTTAAAACACAAAATGATGAGTGTCATATTGTAAAACTCTGCTATAAATCCCTTTTCCAGCACTAACATCAGCTATTTAAAGTTCCCTGTTACTTTTAAAAAGACAATTGCAACATTTCCTGGATCTTTTGAGACTAAATAAAATTGAAACTAAATATGCAGGCTGTTAATGGGTGTAACATGTGGTTTAAAACACACAAGAATGAGGTGCTCCCTGAAAAAATTAGGACAAGCTAAATAACATTATAAAGTGCATTAGAAAACCAGACCCCTAATTATGATTTTATTGGTTTTTACTGCCAGTAACACACAAGTTATGCGGTCAAACTCCCTTTATTGTTCCATGAGCAACTGAGCCGCGTTTAATAGAGTTGTTGTCAATAATTACAGACACTAGAATGTGTGCTTTGGCATTTTTTCACTACGAGGTCAAATAGTGGTTATCCAAAGCATTATGTTATTTTATAGGGGCTGCAACTACAATGCAACAATCAATGGGTACAATAACAAAACCAATTGCCTGAATAAAAATAATCAAAAGTGCTGGACCTGTCAGCTTTGACAACTTTGCATTTAATTACTGAGAAAGCAAACCAACAAACCAGAGACACCTAATTAAATTGGTTAGAAATAACAAAATATTGCGACAAGTTCAATTGATGTATTTAATAGACTTATTGTCCCAGAGGGAGGAGAATCATGAATATGGCCTCAAAAGCAAGCTAAGCTCTTTATGCTGGGTGTATAAGGACTGAGGCTACCTATAATGTAGTGCTGGACTCCATAAGTCTGGTGGTGGCCCTGCAGTACATTAATAAAAAGCACTTGAATGAGTAATTCAGATTACAAAGACCCCCATCTAGCATTATAGCATCTAGCACAGAGCACAGGTGTAGTGCTTTGCCCTGCACACCAGTTAACCGATTGTTAAGACAAACAATATGGGTCCACCAAATGCCAAAAATATCCCAGAGGGAACAATTAATATACTATACAAACAATGCTTTCGTAAAATTAACAGAGCCCAAATGTTACCATCAACTGCTATTCAGATGATTCTAACAAAGGAGCCAGAAATATATTCAGGGAATCAGTCCAGTGCTGCTGTCCAACTACAGGAGATCAGGCCTGCATTGGTGACACAATGGACTCATTGACAAACATGTGGAAACAATGTCAGGTGCTCTGAGGTACATGGACTATGTTGTATATTGTAGATGCTTTAATCCAGTGCATTCATTTTATCAATATTAGTCTTCCTGGCAATTGAACCCTTCACATTCCTAGCACATTGCTCTACTAGTTAAACTAAAGGGATACCTTGCACTTGTCTTTCCTGTGACATGGGGACAGGTGAGAATAAAGAAATTGTTTGAAAAATTTGGAATTTTTAAAAAGATTTTACATTCGAATTAAGAAAATAAAATCCCCATTTGGATCTGTTAATGATTCTTGAATGCCTGCTAAGTGATCAAATAAAACATAACACAACATTGTAGTTTGATTCCTGAATGTGACTTCGGTCAGGAATGACTTGATTTTTAATTAAGTACAATGGATGCCATTAATACCTCAATTAATCCTATTGCAGCATCTAGCATAAACAGTGATACTGCCAAGTGACGTTCTGGACTGAATCTCTGACGCACGACTCTGCTCAAGGTTAATAAAGACATTAATTTTCCCCTGTGGTGACAGCATAGCTTCTACAATCCATCGGCATGACGTATGAGGGAAACACAGCTGTCCATAGAGTCAAGAGAGAATAACAGGTGCCTGTATATCGAACACTGTGGACCTGGTCCCATTTCAGGCATTGTTTCATTATTAAACACACCATCCCTCTGTAAACCACTCTGACAGATCAGTACAGCAAGTATGTTAGTATATTTGTGATTTGAAACAAGGTGCCACCTGCGAACAAGAGGCGATTATGTCTTAATTCTCATACATAGAATTATGAAGAATACAACCCGTCCACTAGCATTAAAAAACACATCAGAAAAACAAACCATTTTAATTGTGGTGACTTTATGGTTTCGCATGTAGGCAAGATGTCTTAAAATCCCTCATTCAAAGTCAATGGAAACCAAGAACTATTCTCTGAGCGATGTAAATTACTCAGAGCGTAACCTCCAAACGACACTGGTGAACCCAAAACTGTCTGTAGCATGTCTAGGAAAGTCATCAAATTAGCAATGCTGAGTCTGTCCAGACTTCTGGCAGTCTGTGTGTAATAAAGTTGCGGTTGCTGTTTTGAAACAGACTTGCTGTAAATTCCTTTCAGCTATTAGCTCAAATTTGCCTATTTGAGGATCAACTAAAAATGTAACTGGTGAAATTTTAGGCACAGAAGTCTTAGAAGCTACAAAACATGCAATGATCAAAAGCGTCTCACCACTACAGGTGGGGCAGAATTTTGCTTAGCAGAGAAGTTTTGCTTTATTTAAACCAAATGAGTTATGCACACTTCCTACTGCATTCTATGCATTTTAAACTTTTAAAGCTCATTTTACATAGTCACAGAATTCTGTTTTAAAGTTCCTTTTAAGGCAAGACAGTTAACTCATCACTTTTATTGATGCACCCAGCTAGTTTTAGTCTCGCAGGAGCTGCTGTGATATAACTGAATCAAAAATAGTGCAGAAATTGCAATATCTATTATGTACTTCAAATCAACAAAAAAGCTGAAGTATCAAACATTGTCTTAAACAATCTTAATAAATACTATGCTTTTCTGTTGCAGATCAAAGTACTAATTAATTATGTTGAATTAAATAATGTCTCTGCACAGTATGCACACTACAAAACTCTACAGCTATTCCAGGCATAGCCAAGACTGTATCACAGGCAGCTTATAGTTTGGGCTAAAGTTCTCCCATCAACTGCAAAGCCTCTAAAATTATATACACCTCTGTGCTTTATGGTTACTTGGCTGAATGGTGAAAGTTCATTTATACTTAAAGAACAAGAACCTTACACACACAATTTCTTAAATTACCCCATCCTGATATTGACCAGTATCCATGTTATCACTCATGTCTTACTTACGTCTCAGGGAATTCCTTTTAAAGGCACACATGTAACTTGGTCTTGTGTGTTTGATCTGATTGTTTGGTTATATAATCCAAACCAACTTTCAGTTACATTGTTTAAAATAGCTTTTGTCTTTATGTGTAACACCTTCTGATGCCTGATCACCAACACTTTACTAGCACTAGCTTGGCCTGTTTGTTAGAGGCCTAGTCAAGTTTAAGTTAAAAGTTAACCATTTCCAGCTCCACTTAATTTAAAAAAAAAAAATGGCATGTTTATATAATGTTATGTAATGGTAATATAATAAAAAGTAGAAGATAAATACACAGTATGTTGTATTTATGTGGAAGATTACATTGATTTTTATTGGGTTGATTGTTTATCTGAAATCTCATAACAGCAGCCATCTTGAAATTGTTAGCTGTTTGGTTTTAGTGTTTGCGTTTGGTTTAAGAGTCTAATCTTTAGATCTATATGATTAATCCATTTATTATGATATTGCATGAATAAAGGGCTATATTAATATTGGTAACTTTTCAAAATACAGTCAGCTGTCATTCTGTTGGCCTGTTTCTTGTTTGTAATATAACCACCAAGTAAGAGCTGTTTCCCATCAAGAGCTCTTCAGATTACAGGCCAAGATCATAAATTAGATTTTTGGCCATGTGTTTGTCTAGTTTTTTTAAAAGAACATTGAAAGTTTTGGTGCCACTGTTTATTAGCTCGTCTGACAAACTTATTTTCAAATAGTTTTAATTTAAATGTCTGCTGATGATGACAGTTATAAGAAAGTGTCCTGAAAGAACGATTTTAATTATAATTATCACAAATAATTCATTTATGTTTTTTGGCTAGTGTTGTTTTAATGAAAACCACAAAAAGATGGTGTCTGACAGAAACTTTATGAGAAAATCATTTATGAATTAAACTAATGTATTGGGAAATTGTGTAATAATTTCACTGTTAGAATGTTAGACTGTGATTTATATGTTCATAAACACAAAATTCTTTGAGACTAAATATTAAAGAGTTTAGTGAAAAATTAGTTTTAAAATGGCGAATACTTTTTAAAAAAAATACCATGGCGCCCTGTTACATTATTGACAGGCAGATTTAAACATTATTTTATATTAAAAAAAACATTAAAAACAACTCCCCCACAGCAGAGATGAATTATTGATCCTGACAGGCTCAGTTTAAGTGTAAACAGAATGTAAAAACAAATACATTTACATTTATTTTATTTGTATAAAAACAAATATGTTAGCACCCATTAAATATCACCAAGTCTATTATTGCAGATAGGAATTATAATGAATAGTGCTAGACCAGATGTTCCATGTTCACTTGATTGATATCATCAAGTCATAATAATCACACCTATACTAGCCTTGCACAATTATATACATATATCTACTGAATACAGACTTATACATTATGTGTAATGATTTACATTATGTGTTACTGGCATGTTTGATTCATTTACCATCCCACAGCAGTTGGTCTATGTTTAGGGCTGCTATTTCTGGTTTAAGGTTTGACACTTTGGCCAATCTTAGATTAGAGCCATATGTCCTTAGAAAAACAGGCCTTCCAACTCTCATGTGAACTGTTTCAAGAAATGGCTAATATGAATACATGCAGAACCAGGACCTTTAATTGTGGCTACTGGTGTCAAACACGGATCAATGAAACAATGCAAGTCTGTTTCAAACACTTCAGAATCCATCGATAATGTATTTATTTATCCGGGTGTAATTACAAATTTCACCAGCAGGTGTTCGGTGTGACGATGTCAGGCAGCCACACCGACATCCTTTGGATAAGTGTGATTTACTGGAACAACACGAGTCCAGATCTGGATTGTTGCGTTTCAGGAATGTGAGAATGAAGAGCGTTATACAAAAATGAAACATAATATTTTTCATGTAACCTCTGAGAATTTTGAAAGCAAGTTTGTTTCAAAAGGCAGTGCTTATATAATAGTATATCAAAATAATAAATGCAAAGCAGTCATTATTTTTATGGAATCTAATTCAGCATCCATAAGGATTTACCTGCAGGGTCATTTTGCCCTGAATGAACCGCTGCTGTATTCCAGTTACATAATCAGTTCAAAGCCAAAGAACATGTTTGCAATTTAAAATGATACACCAATAAAGAGGCAGATCACAGACAAATACATAAGAATGTTGTGTGGTGCGTTCAAACTGTCAGACCTATAAATTAGAAATCAGCTTAAAACCAAATCAAATTAAACTGATAGGTGGTCAAAGAGAGTGAGTCACACTAAAGTAAAATATGGTTTAAGTGCAAAGATACACCACAAATTCCATTCAAAAAATGCATCCCCAAAAATAAGCATGTGTTTCCAGTGAATATTTCAGCATGATACATTAAAGACACATTTGGTAGAAATCTGGTAGGTTTACAAAAATATGTAAACTATCTTGAGGGAATTGTTCATGTTCTGTCCAAGATACATATTTAGTGGAACATAATGTTCCATATACAAGTGCCACAATCATTTACAAACTATTTTGAAAGGATGTTTATGCTTATATAATTATATAAATATATATACTTTATTTTAATTTGTCCAGTGTGATATGACCAATGTGACAATTATTGTCATGTGATTATAAAACCACAAAACAGGAAATGACATCACAGAGGATCCTTGTAGACTATGCAAGGTTAGGTAAGGTAATGTTTATAACTGCAGTTTTAAAGAAGATTTATTGTTGTTAACATCCTTATTTGTCATTGCCTTTCTACAAGCATGATGTTAGAAAAACAATACTATTTTCAGCTAGAGACCATTTATCAGCAGGTCATACTGTGTCCCCTCTGGTGCAGTCCCAAAAGCAGCTATATTTGGTTAACAGCAGCCTATAGGGGGTTATTTTTAGACTGTGGGAAAAACTAAAGCTCAATAAGAACTCAGTAGATGAGAAAGGCCTCTGTCATGAGAAAGTGTTATTTTAGGAAGTGCTTTCAATTAGCTCTTAAAACACCATTTTTACCATATAATGTAAATTGTAAAGCAGGGAAAGGCCGTGTAGAGACCACTAGAGTCCTAAAGTATGCAATCAAATATCATATATTATCATATAATAATATTACAAAATAGAAGCACGCCTTTAACAGCGCCTCCCTCTGGAGCAAGACTTGTGGCTTGGGCGTGGCATTGGCTCCCTCTGCTGGTTATATGTGAGTCTTGTAAAAGTCTGTAACACGAATATAATGCAGGAAACGTACATTTAAAAATACCGGACGCGTTTTTAACTATTGCAGCCTATCTTAATATTTGATTAAAGCTTTTTAAAGATACAATTCTTCAACACTGAGCATGACTAGAAAACAAATACATTGTCTCAAAAGAGATAATTCCTATGATTTTGCCACAGCTTGTTTAAATGAATAATTTCTGGATTCATTTAATAACATGCAAGTTTGTGTGATTTCAGGATTTGGCCTGGAACGTTGATCCAGAAAAGCACAGAAAAACAGAAAAGCACAGCCATAAACCACTATACACCTTTTTTTCTAAAATCTAGTGTTGCAGTGTAATCTTCAGTGTAAAAGCTTAACCAAAAAGGTTTAGTTAGTGAGCTGGTGAC
The DNA here is from genome assembly GCA_036877545.1 of Yasuhikotakia modesta. Lineage (NCBI taxonomy): Eukaryota > Metazoa > Chordata > Actinopteri > Cypriniformes > Botiidae > Yasuhikotakia > Yasuhikotakia modesta. The sequence goes on along the minus strand of JBAJNP010003132.1, from coordinate 15,997 downwards.
GTACATATTATAAAACATATTAGACAAACAGCAGACTTTGTGGAAACATTTTTGTGTGAGAGAATGTAAGGATTTTATTACATTGTAAAAATGTCAGTGTTTTGAAAAAACAACAACAAACTATTTTTCAATGGAAGCCAAAAAAACAAGTAATAACCACCAATACTTTCAAAGCTTAAACAAACATTAAACAAAAGGTCTAATCTGAAAACAAACAGAATTCTGTGGTTCAATACAAACAAATTATCCACTTTAAAGTCCATCCACTTGAAGAATTTAGGGTCCAAAGCAAACATGTATAAGTCAGATGCGGACAGCCAGATTATCCAACTCTGAGCGGAGGTGCCACTAACACGACTCCATCCCCTCGAACAAACAGCATGGGAATGTTTCTCTTCGTTGACTGCAAAATTAAAGACAATAGATGCGTGTCAAACTGTGTGTGCCGGTTATTAGCCCTTATTTCTAACCTAGAGCTAGCATGGTTGGCACAATTAATTTTGCTATGGACTTAAACGTCTATGGACACATTTACACCTAATTATTTTGATTTCTTATAATAAAAAAGCCACTTTTGCATAGAAATAATTGTTTCAATATTTAATTACGTTAACAACTATTTATGCAACTACTTTGTTATTCTACAGAGTAGTTAGTACTATAAATACCCACAATAAAGATTTTATTGAAAATCAGAATAAAATTGTATTTATTTTGCCATGAATATCATCACTGCACATAACACACAATAGCCATATATGGATATATGGTCAAATACACATACAACTATATAATGTGATATCACATGGACTGCTTATTATTAACAATTAAATCAAGGTTTAACTCTTTCACAGCCATTACCTTGTAAATCTCCTCATACGTCTCTTCATCAATTTCCACAGTGGTGACAGTTTCCTCCACGTCACCGAGGATCATGTTCAAGTGCTGGTCATAAGCCTGCAGTCCAAAAGAGATCAGAAATCAGTCCAAAAGTGTCTCATTTCTGTGCAACAAGTGGAATCCAACTGAGGAGCAATTTGGTGGCACTAGTGGCGCTTAAATTAAAAAAGCATTACCCTTCAATTAATGCAGTCAACCCAATGCAAAACGAGTCGTGTTCAAAATGATATAAACTAATACATCAGAAAAGTACATTATTAGTAAGTTATAATCTTGCACGTTCATAATCAAGCACGTTTATGGCTGGTGTGACTGCGAATAGCATACACTCAAAAGGATGAACACAACAACTAGAAGAGCTCACATGCAGTCTCCCGCGCAGCTCTCTGTCGTTTCTCATTTTCACATAGATCCTCTCATCCAAACTCAAACGGATCAGATCCAGAGGCTCTTCTACAGTGTTCGTGGGCTGTTGCTGCAAATCATGTTTAATAATACATTAGTATTACTACACTTGTATTAAAACACACTTGCACGCGTATAAGTCACACGGCCGCTCATTAAAACGCGCATACAACATACATACCCGTAAATATCGGAGATAATCTCAAACGCATAACTCAACAACGTAACTGCAACCTATACCATACAATCGCCCGAACAAACGATGAATATTATTACGGGAACGTATCCATATATCATAAGCAAAATAACCAACCTGCTCCACGTCGTCCGCCATCTTTCAAAATTACCCAGAATACATTTCTTGGTTTACGTCACACATCATCTGTTTCCTACAGGACACAAGCTACCGCCTGCAGGGGGCACTTCCTGGTCCATAACAAAATCTAAATCTCATAACGTTTGAACACTAAGAACTATAATAATTTAAATCTGTTATTTTAACTTATTTTAATTTAATTTTTAATTTTAATACAAATATTTAAAAGGTCTCATCATATAATGAGAAACATGTAACACATACATTTAGACCAGAAACAGATTTAAGACCACAACAGACTGGTTGCTGAGCTCCACTAAATTTCTCTGCTAAAATGTAAAATCTTTGTATTGTCATTGTATTGTTTCTCTATTACAGAGTATAGATTTCCAGTAGTAAGTATTTGATCATTCACAAACATTGCAGTGTGTAACTCCAGTTCTGTCTGCTTGTTTTTTGTTCTTGTTCTACCTCTGTTACTCTAGTGTATTAATATCTGTTATCTTTTGTTAACTCTTGTGATGTTTCTTGATCATAAATCATTTTGGATGAAAGTATCATAAAAGTACCTACTAAACAATAAAGTCTAAATGTTGGTCGACCTACACACACACACACACACACACACACTCATTATTTATTTACATTTATTGTTTCTGACCCATGTGACTTCTTATTGTAGCACTTTGAACATAACAAAAGTAATCGAACCACATGTGAACATAAAATAAAACTTGAAATAGTCTGCCTGAACGCACAAATCCAGGCACACACACTTTGATTACTTACTACACACTTTGATTACTTTTATTTTTCAGGGGGCAGTTGTGGCCTACTGGTTAGTGAGGCTTGCTGATTACAAGTGCCCTTGAGCATTTCTTTTAAATTCATGTATTTCCCTTACAGCTACTATGTTGTAAATAGACTTATGTATGTAGATAGAAAATCAAGATCTCTTTTAAATATACACTCCCTCCAGACACCTACGGTCATCAACGTTTAATCATACCATCCTCCAAACACTGTCACCCCACAGTTTTACATTCAATATCCCCCCACTATTGGTACGATCTTCCACACTCTGTTTGGTCTGCCTCATCTCACACCATATTCAAAAAACTACTCAACCCTATTTCCTATCTCAACAGAAACCCACTCAAGTGCTGGAATATTGTCTATCAAGACAATGTTTATCTTTTGATGGCTATGCGTATTGTTATCTTGTGATTTATCGCTTCCTTGTTTTCCTCACTTTGTAAGTCGCTTTTGACAAAAGTGTCTGCTAAATGCCTAAATGTAAATGTAATTTACAAGTAGCAACGTTTGTTTATGGTTAGATCTCTGCTCTTTCATTAAGGATCATATCCTGATTGTATTTGTAGACACCTTCGAGTAGAAAGTAAAAAAAGTACGTCAATACAAGTCAAGTGTTGTCATTTCGAAAGTAAGTTGTGGACGCAGCAGGAGCCACGATTACATTACGCGTTTGTAATGAAGAGCATGACACTGTCACGCTACTTTTGAAAAAAAGTAAGTACTTTAACAGTTTTACGTAATTTAAATGAAAGCACAGTTACACATTTCTGTATAGACGTGTATACGGATGTATGATTGCAATTCACAGTTGTTATATATAATACGAAATCGAAAGTATACCTTCTCCACAAATTGAGAAACAACAATCAGTTATGTAAAGTTCAAGGGAACGCTTAATTTAAAAGGTATTTAAGTACTTTTCTGTTTCAGGCTCATGCTGCATAGGTTAAACTCATAGATATATACACTACCGGTGCGTCCGAAATCGCATACTGCTTAAGTAGGCACTACATTTGAATGTGAACGTACTTCATGACCGTTAAAACAGTACGTTCTATATAGTATGAATGTGGGGAAGTATGAACGGAATTCATGAACATCTAGCGTATATATATGTATGGGTTAAACTTAGGTCTGTCACGTGATGAACGAACGACTGGAAAAACCCGAAGGTTCGAAACAGGTGAACTAACGGAATCTATAGGGTGTTGCGCAATATGCGTATGCGCGACTGAACAAATCACTCCCCGAGACGACCGGTTCTTCTCAAGTCAGATTTATGATTCGTTCAAAATGAACGAGTCGTTCAAGAACGACCCATCACAACTGCGTTCACTGACTGTATGGTATCGTTAGGGTCTCGTCTCGTCCCTTATGTTGATATTGTAAGCTAAATTTAAACGGTCACCTTGCGTACTAATGTTAAAGTTAGCGTCAGCTCTGCATGATGTAAGAGATAAGGTAGATAGGCTGTTGTAGATAAATTAGTATCAACATCCGTTTCCATTTTCATTTTACCACTTAAAAGCAAAGAAGTTCAAAGCAAATCTCACTTATCTCAGTTTTTCAATTTTCTTACTGTCCATGGCCAGTTTATGGTTTCTGAAGTTACTGGATGTTAACTCAGTGTTTACGTTGTGTCCTGTTGCAAGGATGCCTTTTATTACTTGATAGGCTCTTGCACTTTATTTTCAGTTGTGAAATTACTTTAAAATTTATTTTATTTGAGCCATATACGTGCACATTTTTTAAATCAGTGTAAGCTGTTATGCTTTTAGTTTTTTTGGTGCTGTAGTCATTCTTTTCATTTATTTGCTAAGAGTCTTTATGTTGAACTATCACTAAAAATCTCCACGATTATGCTGTTTTTGAACTTCCTGTTTTTTCCTGCGTGAGAATTTCTGCCCAATGAATGGATGACCTTAGCCTACGTGTGGAAGAACCCAGCAAACACTGAACATTCCCTCAGATAGTTCCCATTTGGGTATTTCTGGAAACCAAATAATCAGTTGTTAAAATATTTAATTTACCCAACTTACTGGGTTACCTTAACCCAGCATGTGTTCTGTTCAATATTTACCCAGCACTGCATTGACATTTTCATTGTTTTAACCCAGCCATTTTTAGACTATATTTGCATCCTGGGCTAAGGTTAAAAACCTCTTATTCTGAAGGGACCATAACACAGTTTTGAATTTGCTATGGCAGTGTAGTTAATGTTGTAATGTAATGTTTTTTTTTCACTCTGATTTTGTATCTAACATTAATACTATGATCTCCATGTCAAGACTTTTCCCATCAGTTTATCAGCTGAACAAAGTGATGTCAAGAGACTGATGACAGGACTGTACTACTGAGATGGATCTCCCAGTGACACAGAGGTATTTTAATTGAAAACACAAGGAAAACTGACCAACAAGTTCTTTTCACAAAAGATTTTAACATTCTTTACAAAGAACTTTAACAAACTTTACAAATCCCAATGCAAGGCAGCAAAGGGCACAGTCATTATTAAATCTCCTCATATAGTTTAAATCTGTTTATCTTTAAAGGAACTGTTCTTTCAAAGCATTTTATTTACTTCACAGTTCACACGATAATACTATATTCAGTATTACATTCATTTACATATAGTTGCTACTTTAGTTTTGATATTATAAAAAATATACCTATAAAAAAGGATCTCGGTTAGTAGAACTTAAAGAGAAAGAGGAAAAGCATTTATTCTGTAGATTAAATGTCAGTTTATTAAAGTTTATCAGTGGTAGAGATTAGACATTAAAATAAGTGAAATGGTGATAAACTTGACTAGCTTGACTAGGGTCCAGAGTTCAATGAAGGTGCCAGGCAATTGCTATTTTTCTATTTATCCCAATTTTACTGGAACAGAGGACATTATTAAGTAAGTTATATTTAATAAGTTCAAGTTCAATTTATTTATAGAGCGCTTTTCACAATGGTACATTGTCACAAAGCAGCTGTACAAACATAAGCAATAGATGTTTAAAGTAAACTTGAAATGAAACAACTGTAAAGTAAACAGATTTAAATAAGAAAAAGACAGAACACATTAATAAACAAACAAATAAGTTAGAGTTATAGTTAAAATTATATATTAAAAATAACTGAACAATCAGTGATGCTGTGTGCCACAGTTCACAGTGTCTATTCAGGCGCCTAGATGGTTTCTCAAAAGGTAACCGAAAGGTATTTCAAAAATTTGTTATTGTTGGTCACACTTTCTATTTGTTGCAAGCAAAGAAAGTAATATTTATTAAAAGGTTTTCTCAAATGTTAAGTTAACGTTTTTCCTCTATGTGCATTTTCTATGGGCATTTTCTGTATGTGATTTTGTCAAGTCTGTGACACCATTAGTGAAGTGACGTGTGGCCAAGTATGGTGACCAAGGGTCTCAACTCAGTCGTGGTATTGAGGTTGTAGGAGGTTGCATGTCATTCACTCCCCCCATCTACAATCTCTGCCGGACCCGAGAATCGGACCCATGACCTTCGGGTTACAAGTCCGACTCTCTGACCATTAGGCCATGACTACCCCTTGTGTCTTCTTGTTACTTGTAAAAACAATACAGCTCCCAACATAAGATAATAACAGTAACAGTAAATAACAGTAATAGAAAAATAATTATAAAAGAAAATTGATAAATAATACAATGGTAATCACGTTCAGATTAATATCTTCAATCTATCTTTCTATTGATCTTCTATCTTTAATTCCTCATGTAATAAAAAGATTTTCTTTGATCTTTGTGTCATTAGTGAAAGATCAGCTTCATCTGTAATCAGTTCTGTGTTTATGAAGAGTGATGTGTCCAAAGATGATGGACCAAACTTCAGCAAGGAAACACCATCAACAACCAAATGGTATTAAAGAGTTTCTTATTGTATGATTTAGCTACATTATTTTCAATGTGATTTATTTATTTATGTCTGTGTTTTTTAAGTAACCGGTGGCAGGAGACCATGATAAATATTGGAGCTGAAATTACTCGGTGGAGAACTTTTAAGAAACAGAGAGGATTTAAGAGTGATGTAGAACTGGCAACTTTTCTGCTAAACAGGTGAAGACACAAACATAGCCTTTACATACAACAGTTTACAGATCAATGGACACTATTGAATGTATCACCCTAAAACATTGTTACAATGTACAAATGGATTTCACTGGATAAAAGCATCTGGTAAATGAAAAATTTATACTGTTATAATTTGGATTTTTAACAGAGGTTAAGCCATAGTGCGTAACTGATTTTAAGATGTAATGATCACCACTGAATACTAAAGACATTCATTTATATACATTCATATTTACATTTATGTTAAGGCATTTAGCAGTTGCTTTTATCCAAAGTCATGTTGGTGATGTTATAGCGATGCAATAACAATAAAAATGCTGTACAAAGAGTTACAGAGTTCCTACAATTGTTTGAGACCATACCTGTTGAGAGAGACAGAGAACAGGTTAGATATTTTTTTATCTAATTTCCTTTATTCTCAGATTATTATTCTCCCCCGCACTGTTAACACATACAGTACACTGTAAGGCAAATTGGAGATAGTAAATTGCCCCAGATGTGTAAGTGTAAGTGTAAGCCCTGTGATAGTCTGCCATCTTTCTAGGGTGTATACTGCCTGTGACCCAGGATACTGGGATTGGCTTTAGCCCCCCGCGACCGTACAGAGGACAGGCAGGTTTAGAGGAGTGTTGGAGAATGGCTTATAAAAGAAAAACATCACAAACAACTTGTCATAAGAGCCAACAATATTTGTTGCTTATTTATTACTTAAACGTTACTTTCCTTGTGTGTTAGGAACGTTACGTTTTGTTTCTTTGAATATTTTGTTTTGGTAACAGGGTTCAGTGTGAGACTTCAGACACAGACTTAAGAAATTCTGAAGATAATCTTTTATGGATTTTCCAGGTTGGAAAAACTATTTTCATGAATATTATATTATTATAACAAGTAGATAGATAAAACAGTCATCAAAAAATGAATTGCTCTTATAAAACAAAGACAATTGTGATAAAAGCATGCAGAATTTAATTTTTCACATTTTATGCCAATTTCTAAATCTAGTAGTTACAGCTCACAGTGTAAAATGTTGACCTTTTGAAACGAGTAAGGTTTTTTTTGGTTCATGCTTTATTTTTAGGATCTTGAGAACAGAATAAAAACATTTCTGAAAATAGAGCTGGAGAAGTTTAAGAAAATATTAAAAAAGGAAAACATACAAGACTGTGTTAAGGATTTTAGAGAACAAAAAAAGCATTAGAGAATCAGCTCTTGACATCACACTCCACTTCCTCAAAAGTATGAAACAAGAGGATCTAGCTAGTACTTTAGAAGGTAAGAGGCTTATGACATCACCATCTGTCATATTGTTACATATAAAATGTAGGTGAAAAGAGTGGATGTATATATCATTTTTCTGTATGTATATTTTTGTTTAGATGAACTGATCCACATCTGTCAACTAAAATCAAACCTGAAGATGAGGTATCAATGTGTATTTGAAGGAATCACAAAGCATGGTGACGTCACATTTCTAAATAAGATCTACACAGATCTTTTTATTACTCAAGGTGGAGGTGACTATGTCAATACTGAACATGAGATAAGACAGATTGAGGTTGCTTCCAGACGTTTAGGATCACCAGAGATGCAGATTAAAATCACAGATTTGTTCAAACCATCTGGACCCAACCAGAACATCAGATCTGTTCTAACAAAAGGAATTGCTGGCATTGGAAAATCTGTCTCGATGCAGAAGTTTGTTCTGGACTGGTCTGAGGGAAAGGAACATCAGGATATCAGCTTTATATTTCCTCTGCCTTTCCGAGAGATAAACTTAATAGAGAAAAAAAAACTAAGTTTAATAGACCTTATAAATCAGTTTTTCCCAGAGGTTAAGGAAAGGAACCTTACAGGGAATAACAAAAATGTTCTGTTCATCTTTGATGGATTGGATGAATGTTATCTTCCACTGAAGTTTGATTGTAATGAGATATGGAGGGACATCAAATCACCTGCTTCTCTGGATGTTCTCCTTACAAACCTCATTAAAGGAAATATGCTTCCTTCTGCTCTTATCTGGATAACCACCAGACCAGCAGCAGCCAGTAAGATTCCTCCTGACTGTATTGACCGGGTGACAGAGGTACAAGGATTCAGTGATGCACAGAAGGAAGAATATTTTAAAAAAAGATTCACAGATGTCAATATGGCCAATGCAATCATAGAACATGTTAAAAAATCTAAGAGCCTCTACATCATGTGCCACATCCCTGTTTTCTGTTGGATTTCATCCATTGTGCTGCAGAACATTCTACAGAAGAAAATCGATCAGTCTCAGGACTTTGATGATTCTAAACACTGATGATTCTCCTAAAACTCTGACACAAATGTACACACATTTCTTTCGCTTTCAGATCCAGCAGAGCAGACGCAAGTATCATGGAGAATACTCACCAGATATTTCTTGGGATAAAGATTTTATCCTGTCACTTGGGAAACTGGCATTCCAACAGTTGGAAAGAAGCAAACTGATCTTCTATAACTCAGACCTGGAGGCTTGCGGCATTGACCTCTCTAGGGCCTCAGTGTACTCGGGGATATGCACCCAGATTTTTAGGGAGGAAACGGGTATCATTCTTGGTACCATGTACTGCTTTGTTCACTTGAGCATTCAAGAATTTATTGCGGCTCTGTATGCACATCTGTTACTAGACAGCACTAAGAAAAGTGCATTTGTTCTAGAGAACACAGAACAGGAGACCCAAAATGAAACAATGATTAGTTTACTTAGGATTGCAGTGGACAAGGCACTTGAGAGCGACAATGGACACCTAGATCTTTTTCTGCGCTTCCTTATTGGTCTGTCGCTTGAGTCTAATCGACTGCTCCTACGAGGTCTGTTGACACAAGAAGACAACAATGAGCAAAGCAACAAGGAAATAGTTGGGTATATCAAGCAAAAATTTGAAGAGAACTTACCTCCAGAAAGATCCATCAATCTGTTCTACTGTCTAAATGAACTCAATGATCAATCTCTGGTACAAGAGGTTCAGAAGCACATCAGAGAAGGAAGTCTGTCATCTTCTGAACTCTCACATGCTCAGTGGTCAGCTTTGACTTTTGTGTTGCTGACATTAGAGAAGAGGCTGGATGGGTTTGAGCTTCAGAAATTCAAGAAATCAGATCAATGTCTTATTAGACTAATGCCAGTTATAAAAAGCTCCAAAAAAGCTCTGTGAGTAACAGTCAGTTTTTGCACTCATCTAAAAATACATTTATTACATTTAATTAAAAATTTGTTTACCCTAATTATAAAACAATCTCATCTGACATGTGACACTTCATGACCTAAGCCTATATCATCATGTGACCATAAGGTGATTTAATGTAATGTATCATGGCAGCACTTGCTTAAAGGAATAGTTCACTGGAAATTGAAAGTTCTCTTATTATACTCATCCTCATGTCATCCCAGATATGTATGACTCTCTTTCTTTAGCTGAATGCAAGAAGTTAGTTTAAAAATATCCCAGCTTGCTTTGTCTTTGTAAAGCCATTTGATGGTCTCCAACTTCAAAAAGCACATACATCCATCATAAAAGTAATTCATATGACCCCAGTGGGGTATTAAATGTCTTATAGAGTGAAGTAGTAAGTGTGTGAAAGAAAATATTTTTTTGCGTAGCACCTTATTTAAACTTTCAGTCTTTGATGTTAAGTATTTTTGTACTTGAAGGGCACAGTGAAGTACAATTTGAGTGTATTATAAATATTTTATTGAAATTGTATTATTGTATATTGCATTTATTTTATGTTGTTTATCTGTATATACGCATGGTGAAAATACAGTTCCTGAGCAAAAAAAACGCATATATGTTCTGGGTTGTATACAACAGGTGAAAAACATTTTTTTATTGTCTTACCTTGTAGACTAAATGACTGCAATCTGACAGACAAGAGCTGTTCAGCTGTTGCCAAAGTTCTGCAGTCAGAAAACAGTTTGAAAGAGCTCAACATTAGTAATAATAATCTACAGGATTCAGGAGTGGAGCTGCTCTGTGCTGGACTGGAGGACACAGAGTGTCAATTAGAAATACTGAAGTAGGTGTTACATCTGTTTATATATGTGGTTCTTGGACTCATACATATGGACTGCATAACATTTAAAAGTCTCATATTTGTGACAGAAAAACCCTTGTGTATAAAAGCTGTCTTGTCTAGATTTATAAGAATGGAGAGAGACACTGACATATATTGGCATCAACCTCAATCAAACTAATAGATCTTTAACAGTGGGCTGTTCCATTGGTATTATCACTTTGTCAGTCCACTCTCAGATTATAAATGATTACAATGATTTAAATTCAGTTGCAATGATTGTTTGCCCCCCACACAGTAGACAGTGGCAACCAAACCCCAATTTTACTTTGGATGCAATTAAAGCTTTGGACAGGGTAGAGTGGGGCTACCTTTTGGAGGCTTTGCAGAGATTTGCTATAGAGGGAATTTCTGAAATTGATTCAAACTATCTACCATTCCCCATTTCCTGTGTTATTACCAATGGCTACAGCCAGATGTTTTCCCACTCACTAGAGGCACCATACAGGGCTGCCTGCTGAGCCCTCTTCTGTTTGTGTTGTCTCTGAAACAACTACTGGGTGCTATTAAACAGCATTTGTTGCTATATATTGGGTATATCCATGGGAGCATTGAGTATGCAGATTGTATTTTGCACTGTTTCAGATGATATTTTGATATTTTCTTAAATCACCTGAATTAACTATACCATCAGCGTTATTATTTGATGAATATGTGAATTATTTGGAAGCATCGCCATTTTGTAACTATAATTTAACTAATTTACCTTTAAAATTGATCTACATTGTGATGAGTTTAATCAAGATAAATATTCTTCTTTGATTATTGTACTGCCTTCAGTGGGTATTCTTATGGTTATGCAGGAAGGCCTTCAAAACTAGAAAATGTTTTTTCCAGAAATGCTTGGAATGACAGGAAGCCTAGACAAAGCTTAAATATTTGCAGTTGCCAGTGGAATTGGTTGGTTTAGCAATAACAAATTTTTAATAATATAATATTTTAAATGTGAAATATGGGTAACCTCCAACTCACCAACAATATTTTAAGGCTTGTATCATATTGCATGTATATTAAACATTTTATTCAGGAAATCTCATTCATAATTTAATTAATTGAAAATGCACATCAACAATGCTGTAATTTCCAAACTGTTGTTTTAAAAAAAAAACACTACTACAGATATTAACAAACTTTTCTGTTCTGTAGGCTGTCAGAGTGCAGTATTGGAGAGGAGGGTTACTGTTCTCTGGCTTCAGCTATAAGATCAAACCCTTCACACCTGATAGAGCTGGATCTCACAGGAAATGACCCTGGAGAATCAGGAGTTAAACTCATCTATGACCTAATACATGATCACAGCTGTAACCTGAAGACTGTCAGGTGAGGATTTATGAGGATGTACAATAATTAGTTGTGTGTGTGTGTATCTCATACAGTAAGGTAGGGTTATTCAAAAACACAATATTTTGAATAAAAGGCTGAGAAAAATGCAAAGTACACTGACGCATCAAATCCCTAATAAAAAGTGTTTTGATCCAGAAGTTCTGTACTCATACTGAAGCTGTGTAATAGGGTCCCCTATTTTTATAAAAGCGTTGTGTTGGGCAAAACAATGGTTTTACTTTTTAATGTTTTTATAGTGAAACATCACAACATCATATATAGATGTAAATAGATATAAATATAGCTTTTCATAGCCTGATATAAGAAGTTATTTAATATTTTGGACTTCACTAGAAGATTTAATTGCAATTCAGATTTAATTAAGAATAAATCCAACTGGTAAACCTCTAGTAAAATGACAGTGTATTTGGTAAGACGTTCTCTGTTTTTTTTCTATAGGCTGTTAAAAAATGAAAAAGCAGAAGAAGCTAGAAGTCACTGAATTCTACATTGGGTATCAATCCCTTGTTCCTGTCAGAGATAAACCTCACAGCAAATAACCCTGAAGATTCAGAGTTAAAGCTTCTTCCTGGTTTATTGAAGGATCCTGCTTGCAGCCCGCAGACACTAAGGTGAGAAGTGTTTCAGTAGTACTGAGCACACATTGTTATATTAATTTAACAAATTCACCTATGTTCATATAAGTTAGTACACTAGATTTGAAACTGATTGAAACTGATTGAAATTGAAATTGTGGTTTCTTATCATTGGTGTCCTGTTTAATGAAAGCCAGAATTAACTGCAGGTAAATAACATTGATCACTGTATACGTTTACCACACCTTCCAGGAAGTGAGGTAAATTGGGCAGCAAATGAACAGTCAGTTGGAATGTGTTGGAAGCAGGAAAAATTTGATTATTCTTTTGATTAAAATAATTTAGTCTGACATAGTCATGTAACTTGGTACATGTATTGTTCTTATCATGCTGGGCAAAATTACATTCATTAGCTCTATCCAAAAAGATGTCTGCTATTTTGGATTATTAAATACTCCTAGGGGATTTATGGGATGGTCACCAAACAGTTTTATGTATGCCACTCAAATGCATATTGCTCACTGTTTTCTAAAAGCTCCTTGAAGGCGGTGGCATATATGCGAGGACCTGATCACCACTACTTACAACTACAATGTTTTTAATGTATTTACTTATTCTATTCCAGTAAAGTATTTTTTTTTAAATACCAAATGTTTTTTTCCTCCTGCATTTATTAAACATTTAATTTTTTAGACTAACCAACAGAAATACTAATACTAACATCTATGTCATTTGCAACAGCAAAATGTGGTTTGTTTATGTGATCAGCCAACTTATGGAACCATAACTTGAGTCTTGAAGTAATTATTGACTGTTTTACAATTAGCAGCTAAGTAATTGCAGCATCATATGTATATCATATTTATTTGTGTGTTTTGCAAAAGTCGTGCGACAAATTAATTTCATACCAACCGCTATTAATGATTGAGGAGGCAACACATGATTGTTATGAACCAAGGGTGTGTGTAAACTGTGTATTGTAAATATCTTTGTCAGACAGATAATTTTTATACCTTTAAAACTAAGTTTTCCTTAAACTGTGGGGTGTGTAAACATATGAGCACTATTTTAGATGCTGTTTTTAAAAGACATTGTAATAATTTAACTTTTCTTTCAGCAGGAAGATTCAATTCAGAGATTCAGAAGTTAAGCTGCTTGCAGCTATACTGGATGATTCACACAGCAAAATGAAGAAACTCAGGTTAATATTTTGTGTTCACAAAAATATGTTGCTCTTAATAAAATTTGTTAAAATTGATAAACCCATTTTTGTAATCTTGAGGTAACATGACAAATTTAACACAGTCACCAGGTCTGTTTGGTTACTTCGATGTCTGTTTTGGGTATGCACAGGGTGTACAATCTGTACTATAGTGTGCTGTATGTAGTGCATGTGACCTAATTCGATATGATCCCCAAAGGAAATAAAAGATTAGATCTTTATAGCTGAACAGAATTATTTTTATCTGCAATTTATCTGCAAAAGTTATGTGCGTAAAATTACGTTTTATTTTCCCATGCTGTTGAGTGAACCATTCTCAAAAACGAACCATTTTGTCTAATTTAACAATTAACTGAAGAATTATCATTTGATAATCAGTTACATGATATTTAAGGTAAAAACACACTTTTTAGTACACTAATGCCAAGGTCTCCGGTAAGACAGTTGGTTAGTGATATTTACAATCCATACGATCATGTGAGCAGTCAGACGGTGGTAAAATCTTTTACCGATCAGGCTGGGCTGTGTTGTAGTGGAAAAGGAGTTTGGTTCTGTAACAGCCCAAAGAACCTTGGGATGCCGATTTACTGCAGAAAAAAGTTCTTTAATATCTAGTAACATGCTGATGAAGCTGTGAAGTTAGTACAGAATGTCCTTAACAGTCTAAAACATGCAAATGAAGGTACCTTGAAGTTAACGTTTGCTCCTGAAGCATTATCTTAATGCAGACATTGGTTATTGCCTTTCTGGATCCAAGACTAAAAATGAGGATGTTGCTGTTACTGTCTCTTAGGGATGCAAGACTTAGCAACCATAGTGATCTGTTAGGGTTTCTCTGGATAGGCCAGAGGCTCAGTCTCTTGACTCAACATTGGGATACCAGAATGCAGTGGGTGGAGCCTCCCTTGTTGTCCACAGAGCTCTGATGCCAGCTGACCCACCTGGTCTGACAACATCAGCTCGGGCTCAAAGGCAATCCTCAGCTCTGTCACACTATGCTGCAATGGCTCGTGGGTTGCCTGGGGCTCGAGCTCTCTGTCAGCGGTGGGCTCGGGCTCACAGGATGCCAGCACCCACTCAAAGACCAGAAGGTTCTGAAGGACTGTCCCCAGACAGCTGTGCTTTAGTGGTATCGTTAGGTTTAGCATAATAAGGGTAGCAAAGGGGGTGGTCCTGGTTTTACATAAATTCCAAACAGGGTTACACTTTGAAAAGTGTGCATGTCACATTTTTTTAAAAATCATTGCAATCTGCTATTTCTGAATCTTCTGTCTACAGAGATATAATCTGCAGTAATACCAGTAGTAATTATATTGTCTATATTGTCTTATTTCAGGCTGAATAAGTGTGGTCTTACAGAAGAAAGTTGTTCAGCTCTGGCTACAGTTCTCAGATCAGACTCCTGCAGTCTGAAGCATCTTGACCTAAGCAATAATGATCTGCAGGATTCAGGAGTGAAGCGACTGAAAAACATATGTAAACTACAGATACTCAGGTAACTTTCTTCATATTTAGAAATGAATGTTTTAACATTAATTAGAATGATACAAGGACATTGTAGCAAAAGACTTGATACCCCCACATTTTACCTTCAGTTAGTGCAATGCTGGGATGATGTTAGCATGTTTAGCATCCACCACCACGTTTAAGCATCATGCCAACATAGCATAATTCTTGCATGACTTGGCATGATGCTTAAAAGTAATATATGTTACAGATACACATACAATACATGTTAGTAATACAAAATGGAATACTTTTTAAGGGATATAGGGATAAGTCAGACAAAAGTGGACATTTTCTTTGTTTGCTCACCTCCATAAGCCTCCACGTGTAGGTGACCAGGCACTAAGGATATACAACACAAGTCATGTGGACTTGATATGTTTTATAGACTGTCAGAGTGCAGTATTGGAGAGGAGGGTTACTGTTCTCTGGCTTCAGCTGTGAGATCAATCCCTTCACACCTGATAGAGCTGGATCTCACAGGAAATGACCCTGGAGAATCAGGAGTTAAACTCATCTATGACCTAATACATGATCACAGCTGTAACCTGAAGACTGTCAGGTAAGAAAAGCTTTAAAATTTTTACAGATTCACCAGATATTAAAGTCTGGTGTATTTACTAGGTAGATCTGACAAATGAGCCACTGAAGAACTGAAATTTATTTTATTTATTAACTTTTGTTGTCATCAGTTAATCAATACTACAAGATTATCTGATGTA
>JBAJNP010003131.1:0-41903 GCA_036877545.1 Yasuhikotakia modesta | reverse complement strand
AGAATAAAGTTGTGTATTGGGTGAATAAAGCTATTTATTGTAAGAAATCACAGTACTGCGCTAAACACAAGGAATTGAATGTCACTCCATTAGCTTTTAATCAGTTGTTTACTTTGTGTGCTGTTGGTTGCTTGGAAACAGACCTGAGAGTTGATAATTCAATGAAGCGGTTCCAAGTCCCTAGAGAATAACTTGGTTTAGAATTTTTATATTATAGTAACTTAAGATTTCATTCTACCAATTTATGAAGAACTTAACCTATTTGAACTTAACTTAGAACTTAGGATAGAAAGTTTCTGTAATAAAAAAACACTGTGTCAAGTAAAAATGATTTAAATTGAAGAGGGGTAAATTTTCAAAAAACGGGGAACAGTTTTTTTTTTTATTTTTTTAGCCTCCTCCTCCACTCTCATTGAAAATCAATTGTGACTGTGTGGGTAACTTTTTCTATTACTTTCAGTGTGATGCAGTCTGAAGTAGTTCATCATTCTTCTTTTCCTGCCCAAGATACATTAATGAGAAGTATTTTCAGAATCCTATAAATGCATCTGAAAAAGTTACTGAACAGAATCGCTGTTCAGCGTTCCAATCCCATCTGATTTGTTCTGAATCTACAAATCGCTTAAAAATGTAATTCATTGACTAATGAATCATGAATTGAATCAAATATGCCCTCATACCCCTGCTGTACATCAGGCTGATTTGATTTGGTCTTCTGCGTTCCCCCTCCCTCTACCTCCCAGGCCTTCCCAACAGTAACTAAATACATTTTTCCATCCTGCCAACAGTTTTCTAATTTAATACACTAATGTTGCATTGACCAAACCTCATCTTACCACTCCCTATCTGTAAAGGTGTGTATAACAAGCATCAAATGCCCCATAGGAGGGTATTGATTTTGGTGATGACGACTGGACTGTGAGTACTGCATAGCATTGGATTAGATAAAAATGAGAAGGGAGACCGTTTTCTCCTCCTGTGATGCAGAGGGGGTGTTTATTCAATTGAGTGCATGCCACTGTGCTCCATCCGGGTTGGATGCTGCTATAACCAATTGACTGGTGTCAAAGCCACTCTCCTCCACTTCCTTATCATCGATTGGACCTTTGTCGAGGCTAAATTAAGCTGCGCTCATGTAATTAGATTATGCAAGTCTCCACATCTCTCCTCTGCTCTGATAGAAGCAGCACTGGTCAATGTTCCTGTCTAACTGGACAATGGCAGTCATTTGGGCTCTTTTGAATGTGTCTGGTTTTAATTTACACCCTTAGCCAACAGCAGCAATTATAAAGAACATTGCAATGAACCTGAACCAACTAATCAAGGTAAAATTAATACTCACTTGATGAATGGACTACAATTAGTCTGAATAAGTTTGAACTTTAACAATGTTGATTTGCACCTTAACTACATTATATACACTTATATACTGTAGTAATAATAATTGTGTCCCCTTTACAGTGTTGGAGACAAGCGTGCTGTATATTTTAATATATTATAAAACATGATTTATATAACTTGGCCACTACTACTCTTCTACTACTCTTGGTAAGGTCAGAGCCTGTTTGGTCCCTAAGTGGGAGAGCTCTCAGATCAACAGTATAGTTGATGGAGACAGTAAGCTGTAAAAACTTCAGATGAGAACTTAAACTGAGGTCCTGTGTATCTGTTGAGGATGTTTCAGTGCAAGTCTTGGGTCTGTTTTTGACATTGTAGACAAGTTTATAAATTGACATCAATAATAACCTTATAATCAGTATAAATGAATTAGTTACATGAAGGTCTCAAATCCATGTTCTTGGAGGTCCACACACCTTAATTAGAGCTAAACTCAGCAGGTCTGTGGACTTAAGACCTCTTTGCTACATCAACCACTATAATAGTTCTATTTTAAATTATATGGTTATATACTTACAATGTATGTTTGGTTTCCAATACAATGTTTCTGACCTAATTATTAAACTTTAAATTATATTTCTGGAAACTTCTAAATGGCTCAGATGACTGTGTGTCTTTGGAAATTAGGCATTTAAAGCTGACCTGCAAATTTTACAGCAAAATGTATTGGTTTTAACTTTATAATATGGCCAATAAAACATTGACATGCTCTGTATATAACAAGGCAACGCCTGAGGCATCACCTATACTTAACCTGTTCTACATTTACAAAGAAGCTGGTTTGCAGCATTTTCAGTGGAAACACATGGTCACTTTCTTTGAGCGCATTGACTGAATCCATAATGTATATGTTCTTTGCATTGCAGAAGGGAGAGCAACCACGCATTAATAATTTACCAACATTACTAATAATTCATTCAGCATTTTAGGGGTTGGAATTTGAGAGTCAGAAGACACATTTTCACACATTGGATTTCAATGATGTCTGAATAAGTGAGTGATTATGTAACTCTCTTAAAGTATCAATTGGTTCATATTCCAAACCCATAGTTTTATATAACAGCATCACCAAATGTTAATTTGGTCAATTACATCAGTTGTTCTATTATACTAAAACAGATCTATATTATTCATGACTTGTCTGTTTTTAGAATGCTTTGAGATTCCTGCATCTCTTCAAAATTTGCTGCATTATATTAGGCATCAGATATTGTAGGAACTGCTGAGGAGTTTGTGGATGAAAGTGTTGTTCTTTCAGTCAGCTCAGATCTGCATGATCAATGCCTCACTTGACATGAACAAATGGTTAGCTGCAGGTCAATATACAGTGTAGATTCCTACAGTGCTGCATATACAT
The DNA here is from genome assembly GCA_036877545.1 of Yasuhikotakia modesta. NCBI lineage: Eukaryota > Metazoa > Chordata > Actinopteri > Cypriniformes > Botiidae > Yasuhikotakia > Yasuhikotakia modesta. The sequence goes on along the minus strand of JBAJNP010003131.1, from coordinate 39,148 downwards.
TTAATGTATAGGGTTTTTTTTGTAGCATATGTATATGTAAATATAAGTTTATGGATTATGAATAATGTCTCCTGCACAATATTCTTCTTCAGAGAAAAGCTAAAAACACAACTTTAGCATTCAGCTATAATAATTTAGAAACTGGATCAATGCCGTGACATTTGGGAGAAAGCACAGACAAACATGGGGTTCAATATATTGCTATCTATGTCTGTTTTATTGTTTAGTGTTGGTAGATGGATTGGACACACAGTAAGTATTTATTAGTCTTGCAAAGGTTTGGTGCTGTGTGTTGAATCATTAATACGGTTTGGACTTAAAAAGTGTGAAAGCCTCAGGTTGTGAACAGGTTGGGTTTTTCTAAGCTAACAAATCAATCCAGTTGTATTTGCACAGACTCTTATTGCAGTGAGTTCTGTTTAAACATATAATGGACAGAGATTGTGGCACTGCAGCAACTCACATAGAAATTGCCAACAGCCTGATGAAAATGCCACAATTTTTGTGAAACATTTTTGACGTTCTATTGGTTGTTATTCTATACCACCCCATTTAAAATTTCATATGGGTACAGTAATGCTCTGTAGACTCCCAGCAGGTGTTGTCTTACATGCAAGACAGATATTTTGGAATTTTAGATGTAACAGAATCACATTTGCGTCAGTTTTGGCGACGTCTGCCCCAAATAGCCTGATATCTTTTCTCGGCTGCCTTTGTCTGTGTGGAGACATAGAGCTTTTGCATCTTTACAGTTGTTTGAGGTATGGCATACGTTTTCTCGGTCTCCGGAGAGAGGATATCCCGATACCACTGCTTGCATGTTATTGATCACTTTTAAGCTCGATTAGAGTGAAAAAGGACCTGTGACAGATTTTGTTTTCCACTTCAGTGGTTTTTGAACCTTGGAGAATGGAGAATATTGCATTGTGCAGTTCACCTTATAGCGCTATCACCTGACTTCTCAAGTAAAAGTAATTTGCCATCAATTTAAGTCCTGTTCCTGAAGTTAAGTCCCTCCACCAGCATTAATAGGTTTTTAATTGAAAGTTTAAAAGTTGAGTTTTTTTCTTGCATTGTTGTGCTCAGGAGGCAGCAGCTATAGAACAGGAAACATGCAGTGCTTTTCATTTCAATTCAATTGGTGGGTGCAGGTCTATACTTTGTTGCTGGGTTTTATTGTTTTGAGTGATTATCAGGGCATAATTTTGTAGTTTGTAAGATGTTTCTGTTAGCATGTTGCTATAAGGTTAGCTAGGGAGTAGCATGTTGCTAGGGAGTTCTTGTTTTAAATGATTATTAGGGTAGTGCTATGTAGTTGGTGAGTTTTTTCTGTTACTTCTGCTACATTCTGTTAGCATGTAACTATGACGTTCCCTGACTGATTTATACCAGCTCTGACACACCAGATGCTGCTTTGCATCTGTGTTAATAAACTGTAGCCTCAGAGAAGCTAAACATTGTTATCATACATTCAGTTTCACCTTTAACAGTGTAATTTCATATTTACATTTATGCATTTGTTAAATGCTTTTATTCAAAGCAGCTTGTGCATTTAGGCTTTTATGGTTAGGCTACATTTTGTCAGTATGTGTGTTTCCTGGGAATTGAACCCAAAACCTTTGGTGCTGCTAATGCAATGCTCTACAAGATAAACTACAGGAACACTTGTGAAACATTGTATGTTCATTAATTTTATATTCTGTATTTATGGGTTTGTATTTAAAACAATTTAATTACATCATTTGTAGTTCAATCAATAGTGCACAATTTTAGTTGCTATTTAAATGAAAACGCCACCTCTGAGGAGTAATAAACAGCTGTGTAAATGCACTTTATACAACCCAGAATATGGCTTGTGTACCTTTTATTGAAGTTTATATTTTTCCCCTTTTTATTGTCTTCTCCCTGGCTGTGAGTACGGTAGTAATATTAATGCTTGGTATTGATGTCATGTATAGAAGGTATGCTAAGCGGCAAGCAACTCAAAGCCTTTAACACTTATGAGGACAGTGAATGAAATCTCTCAGTTGACCTTGAGAAAATATGTTGGGTCATTCAAATATGCATATAATTAATAATCCAACCCAGGACAAAAATTGAATAGTGAGGTAATTAGCATTGAGTCTGTCATGAAATAAAAAAAGCTAGTGTGGCTCTATGAGCAGAATAATGATAAAAGTCACAAATCAAAGACTTTTGCTGTGAAGGTGCTGAAAAGGCATTTCCTCACCATGAACCAGTTCCACTTATGAGCCGGAGCCTGGAGGCAAATTAAATTGACGATGCATAGTTTAACTATCCGATTGTAAATACAGGCTTTCCGAATGGGCAGCACAGAAGACAGCGGAAGGTCCTGGAAGGTCAAAGAAGAATAAAGGAGAGATATTAGCTATTTGAGGCTACGACCTGTCATTGGAAGTCTATAAAGCATGTACTGCACATGAGACACAGAGTGTTTTCTCATTTTATTTATAAGTCACTGGAATGGTTTTCATCATATACAGTATGGTGGACCATTTCTGATATATAGAGTCAGAACAGATTTGATTTGGTCATGTGTGGGTGAAAACTATCATATTACCAGGATTCATCATTTGTACAGTCTTTCTCTTCCCTAGTCGTCCATCCGTCCACTCTTTCAATCATCTGGAAATGAACTGAATGTAAAGGTGGGCCACTTAATTCAGTAACAAAAATTTCAAACTAGTCTGTTTAGTATTCATAAGCCAGTCAGTCTGTGTGTTCTTTCATTTATTTGTTTGTTCGTTCATCTTTTCAACCTGAGTGTTCTTATGTCGACCTTGGCTGAAATATGCACATAATCCAATGCAGGAAAACAAGTGAGAGATAATTAGAATCGATTCATTTAATCTGAATGTCTATTTAAATGTATTCATTTGCATGGCTTATGCCAAAGCTCAAAACTAGCATACAGTAAGATGAACAGCATTCAGCTATCCATACAGCAGCATTTAAATTCCCAAGGAGCGTGTTGAGAAAATCCTTATTCTTCATTTTGAGATGCACTTTCTTTCCCCCTGGTGCTGAAACAGCTTCCTTTTTGCTCCACACCGAGTAGCTTTGAGCAACATGTGGAGAAGGTAATACTGCAGAGTGTGAAGCTTCATGGCTTATCAAAGACGTCTGCACCAAATGAAATGAAGAGGCTCTTTGCTCTGAGGAACGGTGTAGGAGCTTCTATTGCATGCTGGGAGAGCACATTAAAGGTACAGACCGCCTGCTTAAAACGACTTACACTGCACTGCAGTATAAAGATATGTGTACCTATTTCTGGTTATTTATTTACTTTCCAAATCAATTCTCCTAGAAGTATGGTGTCATAAGCCAAATACGCATGAAAAAGGCCTCTAATCTGATAATAGATGTTTCAAATAATGACTTTGGAAGAGATACCCACAACATACTGGAAGAAAGCAGCGGTCAATAGAGAAATTTATCTCCCATTAAGTATCTGCCCCTTTGAGTTTCTCTTACGCCCACGACAAACACACAAGTCATACCACAAAATGCAATTGCCAGGAAACAAACCTCTGGGATAGATCTGTCAATTTGCATTTATTTCTTCCTCGCCAGCTAACACACTCTGTGAGTCAGCTAAATATTTCCTTTCCTTATTGCTCATATTGCTGTAGTGCTTGGCTTACTCATCTTTTAGAAGATGGCATTAGAGTTGAGCATTGTAGACCTTACATCTCTTGATTTCCCCTGAGGCCACAGTTGAACTTTAATGGCTGAATGAGAAAGATCTCAAAGGGATTTTATCCCAACCTGTTTTGCAGGTTTTTAACAAGACGAGGAGACAAACGTCAGATCTGTGAGGACAGTTTTGACCAGGCTAAGTAATTGTTAATGAAGTCCTTTTCCTGATAACTTTGTTAAAAGAAAGAAAACTCAAACAGAAAGCCTAAAAGGTTAATCATCTAAAAATAATGACATCCACCCCAGGAGGCCAGCAGGGCTCTGAGTGTTTGACTGGCTAAAGGAAACAGTATCAGACAACATACACAAGTATGTTACTGTAGTTAAGTTGTTGACGTTCAGTGTTGCCATGCGGAAGATTAAATAATTCTCTGTATTCACACTCTATGAGGCAGTTGATTAAAATATCAAAGATTCATCTAATTAAATAACTTAAGAATTCAGCACTTTTGTCACTTTTTGATCTCAGGAAGGGATGTATCAAGGGCACAGTTGATGTGCGAGTTTTACGGTGTACACTCAAGGTGAAAACGGTGACCGTAATTTGATTAGGTTTCTTCACTCACTTTGTCATCACTGCTGCCAATTTAATTTCACTCTATTTCACCAAACTCGGGTTCCACGGTGCTGATGAGACCTGAATATAAATATTGTGTCTTTCTCATGTATACTAATGGCTTTGCTATTAGACACATGTTCGCATGCTACATCAAAGACTCTGTGAGCTCTCCTGTGGAGTCTGAAAGCCAAACTGAATATTGCTGTGCCATCTAGATCGAATTAAGACAACATACTTTTTCAGCCTCAGAGTTTAATGAGCCAATGCTTGTAGTCAATTGCATCTCTTCTTGATTCAATTTCCTTAGAACTGCATGTAAGAATCTCACGCTGAACAAGACAAATGACTGTGACGTCATGCAACAAGAAACTGCACTTTTGGGTTTTAAATTAGTCAGATGTGGTACAGGTTGTGTAATTCACAGCCTTAAATGCTTCTAGCAGGTGTGTGATTTTTACAGCATGTATGCATGTGTTGAATTTAGATGATCATCTTGTTAGAAAATGGATTTGTATTTGCTGTTACGTTTTTAACTGCTGTTAAATTGCTGTTTGGAAATAATAATTGACATTTGACATAACTGACATTTTGCATCTTGCGGGTCTGTTGTTTTGCAGCCATCACATGTGGGTTATTCATCTTATTAGGGTAGAAGTGCTAATTAAACCTGGTTTTGTAAGTTATTACAATTTTTCCTGGGTTTGTCTAGATGCCACTTTAAAAGCCAAAATCTTTATCACTTTTTTTGGGAGGGAAATAAAGGGTTCAGCCCCCCAAATATTTTTTTCTTTAAGTCCTTTTTAGTCATTTTTAGTGCAGTTAAAATGCATTGCTGTAAACCAATGTGTTTTTTGAACAGTGATTTCACTGCTCAGTCTCTTGGGTTATGTTTGGGGTAATTTAAGTACCATGTCTTTAAAATAATATGTAATACTATATAATGTTGAGTTGATGAAGTTGATGTTAAACATGCTAATTTAATGTTATAAAGAACCGTAAACATGACCCCAACCAAAATGCACAGCAAATAACCTCTTCATAGTAATCACAGAGAAATTTGACTTTCACACTCAGGAACTGATTTGTTGAGTTTCGCACTCTTCCTTGGAGACATTATTGGCAGGAAGTTATACGACCAGTGATGTGTACCTTCAGCACAGCCCTTAATTCATCCTATAAATCGTATAATCCACACCCCGTATTGCAAAACACATCTGTCTGTCCTCTAACCCTTGTTCTTTTTCATTGCAGCATTTCCCTAATGCTTCTTTCGGGCGTGACGGGCAGCACAGAAGTAGACTGGTTTATGGTTCCTCCGCTTGCTTTGGGGAGAGCCTGCGAGGGGGCGATCTTACCACACCAGATGCTTAGTTCCTGGTTTGGTTGAGATCCATCTGTCCAAGCACCCCAGCTTGTCAGAAAATATTAATGCTGAGATTTTTGAAAACCTGTGCAGTGTTAGTTACGCCTTTACATCTAAAACGGGAGGCAGGGGTGTGCAAGGAAAAAGTGAGAAATCGAGGTTTGTTCATAGCACATAACTGTAGTGTATGTGCAGATGCTCGCCCGTAACCATAAATGTTGGCCCACACCAGATTGTTTGTTTCCTGTCAGGACAAGAGAGTTGACAGATATTAGCGTCTGGAGTGTGGTGAGTGTTTTGACTCAGTAGCTTTGCCAGGAGATAGTTTTCTTCATGGATGAGCAAGCAAGATTTCCAATGTAGTCAGCGCTTTGAGGGATGTTAGTCAATTTCACACCACTACACTTAGATCAAACTGTTGTGAAACCATTTACTCTCAACGTTTAAGCTGTTTCAGGGCTGTTCAAACAAATATTATTTTTTTTCTTGTTTTCTTAAAGGAACAGTTTACCACAATAATGTTGCCATTGTTTATGTTGTTTCAAAGGGACTTTTTATATAGTCCCTTTGAACTTTTGTATATTATACTTTGTATAATCACACAGTATAATGTGTGATTATACAAAAGGATACCAAGAATTACAATTACAATTATTCATTTGGCAGACACTTTCATCCAAAGTGACTTACAGTGAATTTAAGGTATATGCATAATCATAATGATAGTGATGAAGTGAAATGTAATTATTTGGCCATGTGATCTCAACATGTCAGCCCCAATTAAGTAACCCGCTGAAAGTAAAATAATGGCTAATAGAGCACAGTAAGGGTACTGACTAGCCTCATGTAAGAACACATTGTTTGTAAACATACATCAGAAATGCTAGAATTTCTATAGAAATTCTAGAATTTTATCTGAACTTTCTTCAGAGAAGTTTTCTTCAGAGAATGAAAAATTCCTGAGTGCATCTTTAAAAAATGTAATCGTTTAAAAAGTCAGAGGCAGAGGAGAGAAAATAGCCCATCAGGGACTGAATATTCTCCAAGATCCTGAATTCTGATGCAACTGCTAGGTAATAAATGCTGGAGACTTTAAAGTGGGGATTGTGAATCAGGCATATAGTTAATGAAATTATATGCAAAATTAAAATAGGTTTAATTTGTCAGGTTATCGATCTTTAGAAAAAGTCAAGGTAAATGGGCTTAATATTTGGATGTAAAGTTGCATTGATTATCTATATAAAAATATTCACATTAATGTGCCTTCAGTTTTGACAGCATTAATATTTATTTATTTTGCAATTTTTTAATGTATTTATCCTGCAATTACTTATGACTCATTGTGTTTGTTCCCATAACATGTACAGATATTTTAGGCATTTGTAGTTTACTTACCTTTCGTGTCTTTGTATCCCAGGTATTGGTGTAGTGTACCGTCTTTCTGTGCCTGAGTTAATGTATTGAGCAACCCTAAAAGAATTTGTCTCTGAAAGTAATCAGATTTGTTTCCACATGGGTAACATTCAAACTGTAATGCATGGAACAAACCTTGCCTACAAAGTAGGTAAGATAGTTCTTTAAAAATGATTAGGGGACTGTCTCCCAATATTTGTCTTTATATCGGGCACTTATGTTCACTTTCAACCTAAAGGATAATCCTTCAATGAAAAAAATTCAATGAAAATTTCAAGCCACAAATATCTCCCACAAAATAAAGAAAGTTAAATGCATTTGGTATGTCACAATAACCTTGTTTAGACACTTGTTGTAGACACTTGGATGGACATGCCTTTAAACCTTGAGATTTTACTTTGTCAACGAAGTCACATTTGAAATTCAGGGTAGATACAAGCAGTAATGTAGGCAAATGGTGTGGAGTTGAAATAGTGTTTTGGTCACGTAATGCGAAGCAGTTAGATTTGAAATACCAGATTAATTCCAAAGATGATATGTGAGTGTTTAGGAGTGTGACTTTAGTAATGGAATTTGCCCATAATTAGGTGCTCAATTTACCTTGAATTTGAGATGGCGAAATATTTCCAGCAAGAAAAAATGTCAGCTGTCCATATCCTTGCAAGCATTCAGATACACTTGTGACATAGCTGGAGAGGGAGAGAAATGACTTGGGTGGCACATTGATGAAGTAGTGCCTACACACACAAACACACACTGGTCTGCTATTTTTCTACAAGAATGGCTGCAAATCTGTTTATTTTTGTGGCTTGGGCTTATTTTAAACTTTTTTCCCATTCTCTTTGAAATATCAACAGAGTCAAGTATGTGGGTTCTTTTTAACTGTGTCACCATGGCAATCAATCTTTTTGACACTCTAGATGGGTAAAAAAATAAGCAAACCTTTTATGATTAACACAAAGCTTTATGGTTGCACACATTTGTATGAAACATGAAAATCATAGCAGAAAGATGTGTGTGTGTGTTTGCGCATATTTGGATCTTTCATAATGCAATTTAATTAATTGAATAGCTGTGTAGTCTCAAAAAAGTAGAGTATTTTTAAAGTATTGTGCTTGAGGCTTGATTAGCATTGTAGTTGGTGATTTGAGTCTTTGTGATTCACATGGGGTGTATGGCATGTAGTGCTGCTATGTAGAGTGCTCTCTATGACTTTAAAAGACATGATGATACCACTCTTATGATACTGTAATATGCTTTTACGACCTTTTGAAAACTTGAAAGCTGCAGTGGCCATTCAACATAATTACGTGAAATAGAGTAACCAATATGTTACTCAAAATATTTCCCTTTGTGTTCCACAGAAGAAGGACATTCTAGGACAACATAAACAACATCAATAATGAGATTTAATAGAAACTGATCTTACTATTTTTTTAAAAATCTGTTAAGAGTTTATTGTAAGCACACATGCCTGAGTGTTTGTTAATAGATTGTGGACTGGATATTTTAGTATGCATCACAACAGTTGGCTCTTTAGCCAGGTCTTCTCTATTTTTAAGCCATAAAACCTTTAATTCTTAAGTGTCCATATGGGCAACGTTGTGATGTCATAACACCCTGTTTTTATGTAGAATTACTGGGGGCCATTTGATCTGGGCTCTAAAGCGTCACTGCCTTGTAGGTTTGCCAGGAACAAAAATATTCTAATGGATTTCTTTTCTTCAGCAGCTCAAGATTATTTATCTTAGAAGTGAAGGGCACTCATGGAGACAATGTGTCAATTCTCAGATCAATTGTTGGCTCTCCCCCTGCAGTCCTGACATTGCATTTACATAGTAATGGCATTTGGACCTTCATCGTACAACCCCAGGTCTAATGCTTCAGCACAGAGAGAGAAGCAGATGTGCTCAGAATTCATTTTAACCAACTTAGACCTGCTCAGCTAGCTTAAGAAGTTGTAATTAAACATGATGTGTGGAGTTTTACTAAGTCCCAAATCCAGTTGTAACTTCAGCTTGCAGCTGCACCAGTTGTGCTAAGAACATGAATGATACATCAAGTTAAGTGTCTTGTTAAGAAGAGGTGAACTATTACAAAGATTTGCAATGAGACGTTTTTGACAAAGACATGCATTAACCCATATACACCATAGCACCCACAACACCTCATAGTGGAGTTCCGACATAGGCAAGCAGTTAAACTTTCAGCTTGTATATCCATTTTATATATTATTTATCTATCTAATGTTAGTGTCTAGTTGAATGGGAGAGTTATGATACAGTTGGGGCATAAATACTGTGTATAATCTTCAAATACCGTCAAAATAAAAGTGACCTTTCGGTTAACAAACAGCCCAACAGTCTTTGAGTGTAACATTCAAAGTGTGCAGTTGAGTGTAAAAGCCTGAATATTAGTGAATGGTGTAATAAAAAAATTAACCCAGGTGTTGGTTTAATGCAGCAGTTTAAAGACACAGATATGTTATTCACAAATATTCAAACAGTTATGCTCAGCTACACAGCTGAAATGTCAGGCCAGTAGCCCTTTGGACTAGGAAAAGGTCACTTTAATTTGTCAGTCTTTAAAAAAAATATCACTGGTATTTATGCTTCAGTCTTCCTATAACTGTCTCATTCAAACTGCCAAAAAAAGTACACAACACAGTTGAAAATTAACACATAAGACCCCCGTACACGCTTAACAGAGGCCATCTGTTCAAACCTCCCAGTGCTGAAACCCTGAACCACCTCTAAGTGCTAATTTTGAGTTCAGAATTACTCAGACTCCAGGGTGTCACAACGACAGCAAAAGAAAGCCAATGACCGAAAAACAATTAATTACAAAAACAAGACAAAGAAAATCACAAAGCCCTGAATCACAGATGGTTGCGTAGCCTGTCAGTCAAGTTTTCAAGTGGATTCAGGGAACGTCCCACAGGACTCGGAATCATCGGCCAAATCGGCCCATAAAGCTGGCACCTTAGATACTACCACAGGCCTCATTTACCTTCCCTCCATCAACACCACATGGCCATGGTCAAAACGACTGTCGCAAGCTGGCAAGCCTCAGGTGATAAGCGGAATGTGCCAGAATAATTCCCAGCGCAGACGATGAGAGAGATATCCGAGGCTGAACAGGAAAACTGTTGAATGAGCTACAGTTTGAAAAGATGAAGAGAAAATTGCTTGATGTGATGACTGAGCTAATTTTCAGAAATATGCTTTGAAGCTGAATCTGTTAATAATGAGGTCAAATGTTCCCCCTTGTCCCCAACAATAATTCTAGGATCAACTCCTCCCCATGTACACATATAAGATTTTAAGTGTTTTTGGTGAGCCATTTCTTTAACATGAATTGAAAGGCCATTTTTAAGCCATAGTTGTGTAATCTTACGCAGACAATGGCAATTTTGATGCCTATGTTAATTTGAAAAACAGGCATGGTAAAAATGAAAATGTTACAAATTAAATGTTTAGTAAGATGCTACCACAGACACTTGAGCAGATACTTGAAATATTTTGTCTTGCTAAATGGAAATATTGACTTTATATTAGGGCTATCAAAATAATGCAATAAACAATTACTATTAACCTTTCTTTTTTATTGCTTGAAGCATAATGCGTCAAGTGGCTTTTAAGTACATACACTATTATTAGTTAAATGGAAGACTTTTCAGGTTTGATGTGGATGACGGTTTTGTAACCTGACTGAAGGAGGTATGAGACAGAAGATGTACTGTAGATCACAGTTATTAGATCACAGTTACTGAGATTGACATTTCACACAGTTGTAAAAGTGTAGGATACACTGCATTTGCAGCACCATATGCAATAAAATAAAACACTTCTGGGTTCATATCGTCATAAAAGTTATTTCACTTAATTTGCAATCTTTGCAAGAAATCTGAAACATATTGACTTTTTTTGTATCATCACCTTTTTCCTCAGAAGAAAATGTTCCATTTGAAATGCAGTTTTATAGATTCTGACATTTTCTGTCCTTTTGTTTTTGCAACAAGATAAAAATGTCTTTAGTATATTCGGAAAGGACCGTGGTTGAATTTTCTGTGCCGTGTGAGGTGTCACCTTGGATCACCTTCAAATGAGATGACTGGCTAATCGATCTCCTTCACGCTTTCTGACCAATCAATAGTGTTCTCTCTCTTGACTACTAAGGCACAGCGTTCACAGTAGCTGCAAAGATTAAGTGTTGCCTATTCTGTTGTTTTTTCTGTTTGTTTTGACTGCGGGGAGGAAACAGTTGAGATGGCAGGAAATCCAGATGCTCTAAGATAATGCCTTGTGTTCCATCAAAATGAAATGCGTATAGTTGGAAAAGAAACAAATCATTTTTTTGATAAGGGACAGCTTTTTATTTCCTTTGTGAAGAGAGTTCGGTGTGGAAGGCGAGGACCGTGTTCACGGTTTAAAAATATGTCTCTATTTGGGCGCTAGGCTACAGTGTGAACAGCAGCAGAATTATGGCTACATGCTAATGCGTGTGAGTTATTAAGGACTGAAAGCTTTGAATCCTGACATTTTTCTCTGCATCACACAGTGGTTGATTGAAGGAAAGGGCTGTAATATTCCAGCTGCCATCTATTTGGGGACATATAATGTATCATTAGATATACTGTAGCAGAGAGAGGAACGGGGTGATAAGATGCGCATTGTGCATCTGCACTAACTTAAAACATGTCACAGTAATAATGGTTGCACATGACCACAGAAACATATTATGTCCTGAAAAATGAAGCTCTCGTGAATAAAAAGTGCAATTGTGTCCTCCAAACATCCGTGAGGCAGGTAAAGATTGTATACTTGGTTCTGTTGTGACACTTAACATAACTAGTGCAAAGCATAATCCTGTTTGAATATTTGATTTGATCTTTTTTTTCACTCTGTGACAATAACCTTGTTAATTTAAAAAAAATCTAGTTATTATGTACATTCGTTGAGTGAGTTGGTCCTTGGTGTAAAAATATATTTGTCATAGCACATTCTCAGTAGTTGCATACTGACATTTTTACAGTTTTATAGCTCTGCTGCAGAGGAAAGCAGATGTTATTTGTCCTCGTGAGTGAACTTATACAGTCTAAATTTTACCTTTAGACTGTATGAGTTCAGCCTGGGTTCTGTTCATAGGGGACTACACAATACAAAACACACTCTCTGTGTATTTCTAAATCTACATATTTAAAAAAGTGTGTATCTGTCTGGTGTGAATCTGAAGTGGTTCATAATGAGTTGGAAGGGAAAACACAATTCACTCTTGTATGACACTCTGCATCATCATGGGTGGATGGAAAGATAATTTATTCATGTTAAAGTAGTTACAGTTTTAATTAACCAAAAACTAATAAAGCCCATAAGTTCCTCTGTGATGTTGTGACATTCATGTTGTTGAATGAATATCAGACTTGCAAAGTTCATCTGTGTATCTCAGTGTTTTCTGATTAACAGTTTATAAAGACCAAGAGGATTTGCATTGATTCAGCAGCACTGAAAATTCTTAACTACTAACACAATACTCAGATAGATGGATGGATAAATTAGGCCAATAACTCAGAGGTAGCTCCTGGTGGACCATTCATAAAATCACTTCATAGTTGTTTTGTGTGAAAAATAAAGTCATGATTAGTGGAATCTGAAAGTTGAACATTGAAAAGAAGTCAATATTGCATTGTTTAAATTTTAATACAGACAGATTGATTTGCATAATATTTAAGAAAAAGAACAGCTAGGAATGACACTAATTTGTCAACGGTATATTCTCACCATGCCTTTTCCAGTTTATCCAATAAGCCTGGCAGTGGAGATTATGGATTTACCTAAAGACATACCTTTGCTTTGAGCAGGTATCATGACTGCTTTCTTGGAATCCGAAAAGCATGTTGAGGTTTTGTGTGTGTGTGTATACGAGCGCGGTACATGCCTATGACGGTTCTACCTCCTCTATGATGGGCGAGCTGGCATTATCTTTCCTCACTCAGTCATTACTGAGAGGTAATTGTGTTTCTCCTTTCTGAATCTATGGGGGCCCAGCATACACCTGTTGTGCAGATTCAACGCCATTGATTTTTCACACTAGGCCATAAAACCTGTCTGTCACTAACGGCACAATCTTGATCTCGACGGGGGAGGGAAGAATGCCGGTGTCATTCCTGTGACCAAAGAAGCCAGTTCTCTCAGTACTTTCTATTTCTTTGTAGAGGGCCAAACAACGGGTGTTAGGCAGTTGTCTCTCGGCGCTACATCCAAATCCATTTACGGGGACCTTAAAGACCTTTGACACTCTGGGCTCAGGGCTTTGGAGAGCTTGTTGTCGTGGTTACGGTTTAGTGATGAGAGATCGAAATGAAAGCAGCACCCCACCAGAACCCTGCTGGAAGGATCAGGTGAGAACAGCATGAAATTTTGTGGTGTTCCATGTTGGTTTATGCTGGTTGGTGCTGTTTTTGCAGATGTTGAAGCAGCAGGAGCAGCCAAGCTTTAGATGTAGTACCACTTGATTTATTTTTTTCAGGCAGTTTATAGTAATCAGGGGTTAAATTGGTTTGGAACAGCTTTCAGACATCTTCAAATTATTTGAAGTTTGTTTGCCCATTCAGTTTCCTGTGTGCTGTTGTTAAGATTTTGCTTAATAAATTTCCCTGTTCAAAAACACGCTAATGCCTCTATTTTGTAGCAGTTTTGCTTTGCTTATTAAGCCAATATTATGCAGACTATCTAGTCTATGTGTATATATGTATATGTATAGACACACACACACTATTCTGATATCAGACTACCTCATCATATATCAACTTTGTTTTGCTGACTGAATGAGATACTGTGTTACTACTAAAGCACTTAACTAATTACGTTATATTGTTACCTTTTGTTAACAAACACTTTTTTGGAGAGTAATATTTTAAATCTTGGCATCAAAAGTATTTGTTTCTCTTACTGTCAGTTCATGGGCTTTCATAACTTGAAGAGATAGATATACAGATTCATAATTGTATACACCCAGAAATCCATAGAAACAATGTATCACTCACTGGAATGTTCAAATAGTGACAGATGTCGTCTTCTGTGGTTGATTCTTGCAATGCACTAAAAGCAAATGAGATATTTGTAGATTGTTGTGGCGGCATACTAAAAATGTACATGATATTTAATTTGAACCTTGTTTGGGGTACAAGACAACAGACGTCACAAACTAAACAAAATCGCTTTCAGCCAAATACATGACGTCCCATCTAACACAAGACAGTTGGCGACACTCTTCAAGACAGAACTGACACAGTGCTCATGGAAACGCTTCAGACACACAGATTAGCATCTGTTGTGAGATGTTTACAGTGCTATTGTTGGCTCCTCATGGCTGCTCACTTCTGATCTGGAGTCAGCAGCATTGCTTTCTGAAATCACTCTGTGTAGTTGCTTCTTTCTTGCCAGTAATTTTCATTTGTTGCCAGTGTTTACATATTCAAAAGGGATGAACTAGCCTGTAAATGTATCCTCTGGGCAGAGAGACAGGGGGAAGAAAAGAAGGAAATCACAGCAGTTGTTGACCCCATTTATGTTGTTTCAAAGCCTCGTAGCTGCTTTACTGTTTGCTGCCTACATAGACATCCTGACTGAAACATAACCTCAGTCACTTGTGTAGGGCGCTACATAAGCAGCACCTTATACATCATACAAGTACTGCTCCTCACAGAAGGTGCGCAGGAAACCAGACAATTCATTTAATTGTGCTGTTGAGCATCTTAAGCTAAGGACCACTGGTATTAGTTCACAAAACAAGCAGTTCAGGTGCGCCCTTATGCAAAGTCAAAGTTTGTATGGTGGACTGCTTGGAAAATACAGTCCATTACTAGTGTATTAACTTTCTGAAGAGTTTATTCTACAAATGGCTGACTTTTATTTGTCACTATATATTGCATTAAAATATAAACCTTGAATCATATTTGCAATTGATTTGTCTCTTGCTTCTTTTCAATAAAATGTGTTCATGTTGTGGAGGAAACACAATCAGTGCATGACAGGATTCCTATAGTTGCTTTAGCTAAAGCTTACAGCAAAACATGATGCATAAATATTAATAAAAACTTTAGTTCATAGTGAAGCATTGAGTGTCAAAATGTGATTTAAATGCAAATATAATTTTTCATAGTCTATTTGTCTGTCAGTGAAGGGACTGTTGGGTGGGGGGTATCTGTGCCGTTTGAGGCTAGAGAGATAAAATAATTCTGACAATCGATTAACTAGCTGACGATTTGTCATTAAAAAAACAATTTGTCAAAGCTAGATTTGATCAGTCAAACTTTTCTCTTTATGTCTATGAGCAGTAATTTCGTGATAGCTCATATTTTTGAAGTATGCCTACAATATATTTTGACCTCACTGTAATGTCTGTCCAAGCCAAAAAGGTATTGAATTACTGTCAGCCTACAGTAGACAAACTGCACAGAGGACGTGCGTGTGTGAATAGAAACTTTCCTTGCTAGGATGTGGGTAATATATGACACTGGATGACTGATGTCTTTGTGTACTGTAATCTTTTGATATTCGCTGTCCTGCTCACAGCCATGCTCCATCGTGTCAATGTCAGCCAAAAATATTAACATGGCAACGATTTCTCTGCTCCGAGTAATAAAAGGGTGACAAGGGGACGAGAGAAAGAGAGAGAGAGAGAGAGAGAGAGAGAGAAAGTAAAATTTGGCAATAATTCCTAGTCCACCCCTCACTGCTGGTTTGAACTTCCAGGCTGGTAAAGTCCCAACTTGTGGCACACACACACACACACACAAACACACACAGACCAGAGGTGTTGAAGAAGTGCTGGAAGAGGTTGGAAAGAAAGGTTGAGACAAAGAAGTAGATTAGAATGATAGAAAACAGAAAGAGCTACAGCCAGACAAACATAAGCAGAAAACCAAAACAATAACATCTCCCTGACAAAACTGCTGATTCTGTTTACTTTAAAAATGCTAATCTTATCGCACATGATTTATCAGCGCATATACTGTAATTCTAAAGAAAAATCATATTTTACCTAAATCTAATAATATGCTTTGCCTCTGAAAACAACTGTTATTTTAAGCCAGTTTATTAGCCAGTAACTAAATAGACGGTTATGCATTTTATTCTTATTTGGAAAGCCTACTTTTCATGACCCAGATAGTTCATAAATCTCTGCGTATTATCCTGGGCTAGAAAGATTGTAACACTGAATAAATGAAACATATCAGCTTTAAACAAGATCAAGCAGTAACAGTCACAACAGTATCAGTAAAATACAGTATGGGCATGTCGGCAGTCGTATATAATAGAGCTGTATAAAAATCAATGAATCTTCTGTGTTTTCCTGCCCTTGGATTATTGGAACGTAGCAGAGTCAGTCTGTACTCACAGCGATTTAAGTATCGACTGTGATTTCTTTGTATGGGAAATAAACAGGGCAGTGGCTCGTAATTAAACAAAATGTATGTCAGTTCATACAGAATTCTCTGTTTACACACAGGCACAAGCTTTCTCTCCTCTCGTTCACATTGTCATTTTTGCAATTTAACAACAAAAGACAGAGATTTCTGTATTGGCAGTACTGACAGGCTGAGAGCATCTCTGTCTTTCTCTCTCTTTCTCTGTCTTCTGCCACACATCTAACATTCAATTAGCAGATTCACAAGTCTTTGGGTGAAATCAAGGTCACAGCGTCATTTCATGCATGTTGAATTTGAGGTATGAGTGATTAATCACCTTAACCGATTCCTAATGGTAATACCACTGTTTAAACGTACGCAAGGATGAAAGTGAGAGGCAGGGAGAAAAATGGGTGTTTGAGGGAGAATGGAGGCGTTTTCACATTTGCTAATGAAAAGCGATCTTACACAATGTAACGCTTGAACAACCACAGATGTGCAATCGGGCTGTTTGAACTGCAAATCTCCTGATACCTAAAGTTAATCAAATGCTGGCGGAGTGAAGAAAATATATTAGTTTTCGAACTTTACAGAGAGTTTGCATCTAAAAATTGCTTGTATAGTAGAATTCAAAAGTTACTGTATCTGCAATCTTGGCGATCTGGCCTGGCGGTTTGTGCACGTCATCCAGAACATTGAGCTGTGGTGCTCAAGTGGGCAATGCAAGTTTAATTCCTCCCAATTTATCCTCACTATTTCCTGTCCTTTATTTAAAATCCACAGGTTTAAAATAAAAAGTTGTAGACCTTTAAAAAACCTGGACTGACTTTCAAGTTCTCTTTATTAAATGTTATGTTTGTAGTTAGGATCTTCATTTTCAGTTTCCTGAATTGTCTTTCCATGCATTCAGATTTATTTATGGCAATCTGCAATTATTTATTTTTATAGTCAATGTGAAACACTTTTCATTTAAACAGTGTTCAACACTTTCTAACGATGCTTAATAGTGTTTTGTGATTGTTGCCATATTGTGCTAAGTAGTTTACAATATGGCTTTTGGGGTGACTTAGAATTGATTATGATATGAATCCTCATGCTCAGTGTGTTCCAGTGTGGTTCTCAGAGGCGGGTGTAATATTATATCTGTGTTATATTATAGGGCAAGTCAAGATGCATTGGGTGGAGAGACTGGGTCTGACACTTAGAATGAAGTTTATAGCTTGAATGCTAGAGTAACCAAACTGTTATGGTATTTCTTCCTTGTGGTATAATTCTTTTATGTAACAGCTGGTGTTCTGTTGGCAATAGGCACCAAGGGGTCAACAGGTCACCATTAAGGGGCATTAAAATAATATTTAATTATGTTAGAGTAGATGTTTTCCCAGTGACTATGTTTTAATATTTATGCTTTTGGCAGGTACTTTAATCTAAAGCGACTTACATTACATTCAAGGTATACGTTTTATTAGTATGTTGGTCCCCTGGGATCACATGACCTTTGCCCTGCTAGCGCAATGCTGTACAAACTGGTTACAGGAAGGGCTTGCAGGACTCTTGATTTTGTGAAACAGATTTATGTTGTTGTCTGTTTGCTGTCATTCACATCACAGTTCAGGATAGTGGCTGGTGAAGGTCTTGGGCCATGTGTGTCTTGTGTTGTCATCAGCCAATCAGTGTGGTCAGTACATCAGTCTTCAGTATGACAAACTTCATCTCTTTTGAGATAAACGGGAACGCTAGCTTTCTCTTGCTAGTATAGACCACAATTGATAGGTGCATGGATTACTATCCTGCCCTAAAGCAAAGACTGTCGGTTACCATGGCTACACCTGTACAAGCACAAAATCATTTGTTTGTGTCTATTGTTTGTGTCTGTTTACCATAACCCAGCATTACTGATTTGTCATGGTACAGTTATTGGTTTAAAACACAAGTTTCCTCCACTCTGCTCTCTCTCTCTCTCTCTCTCTCTCTCTCTCTCTCTCTCTCTCTCTCACCACTTTGCTATGATGGGCAGTGTTAGCCTTGAAAGGCCAGGGGGAAACAAGCTAATGTAATGTAATTTAGACCTGCTTGTCAATCCAAGCAACACCTACATCCATCAATGTCAACCAAACACCACGTCAATACTGGCCTCAAGGTTTGGCCGCATAACACGGTACAAACTTTAACGTCTTACTTAGGTGTTTCCAGACATTTTGGGAAGGAAGTGGAGACGTTAGATAATGAAATGTGACATTGCAGCTTCCACTGATGGGCTTCATGACTCATAATTTAGATTTTAGTTAGATTTGTGTAACCGTGGGTTAATAATAATATCTTTATATTTATCTGAGCTAGATGCATGTTTAAAAATAATAAACGGACAGCTCCAATAAATTCTTTGAATTCTGATTGGATGACCTGTTTTGATAAACACATACCTTTGACAGATTCTATATTAGTTGTTCATTGTTTAGCAACTGCATACAGCCTACAGTTAATTTTTTACTATATTACTTGGTGGAATAATTATTTATTGTGATTATTAATGTTCTTTTTTCTGTATCCTTGTATATTTACCAAACTAAATGCAGTAAAAGAAGTTAATCTGTCTGTTTAAACTGTGACATTCAGTCCAGTGGGTGGGGCTATCAGCAAAAAATTATGCTTGTTATGGTTAGTTTGGACACAGAGGTTTATGGAAGGGATGGCTTTAAAATGGTCAATATATAAGACTTGTTGGAAGCATCCTAAGACTTCATCACAGAACTTCCCTTGGGAGCGGAAGACAGAAGTAATATAAGGAAATTATAAAGCTACAAGATTTCCTGTGACTTTTTACCTCATCAGACTGACTTCTGTGCCTCTAATAAGCTCATCAGTCCATGAAAGTGAGGAAGAAAAACACATCAAAGCCTCACCTGGCTTTCATCATGAGGGATGCTATGGCCATTAAGCAAACCAGTTAATTAAAGGAAATTACTGCTCATTAACAAAGATCTTTCAGATGTGTTCTGATGGTCTTTCCTTATTCACACACACACACACACAAATTATGAATTTGTATGTATATTATTATTATTATTATTATATTATTAAATTGTACAAAAAATTGAAGTGAAATGGAAGAGTCAAAAATGTATGTAATACAAATCATGTAACTTTTTAAATATTGTGTAAAGTAGTTTCCCTCTGTAAAACTTCTTTTTTAAAATTCTTTTATACACGGGGAAAATGCAAGTGGGTACAAAATAATGGTGAGTTAATAATGGCAGCATTTTCGAAAGCCTTAAAGTTTATAATTGTAGGAGCTGAAGTCTGTGTGAAAGGTTAGTTTGGTCTTGTCTCCCGAGCGTCTCCATCCATCCTCATATTCTCCTCATCAGCCTGTCATCCTGCCGTCTCCTGCAACCCTCCTTCCCTTCCACCTTGAACCTGTTCTGTGGCCCACACAGCAGCAGGAAGCAGATTAATGCCGCTCTTTGAAATCTCAGTCACATCGTAGCCACTTTCCTGCCTTCTCTCCGTCGCTAACATAAATCACATGTTTCCCATCTGTCAGAGCTGACTAATGTCCACTGCCAGCAGATTCTCCACCTGACTCTAGTTTCAGTCCTGAGGCAGAGAGAGCAGCCGTCAGTAGACGCATACGGGACTATTAGCCCAGAGGGTTTATGTACGGACACTGTGGGTATCTTACAGTCAATGTAAATGAACTGCAGATTGTGAAGGTACCATTTATGTGTACTTAAAATGCTGCAATTTTATTCCAGTAAAATATATTCCAAATAACACTTCTGTGCAAGTGCACATCATCTTCTATCCAATTTATACGAAACAGAATAGCAGAAAAAGATATGGGCGTGGCACCAAACAAGCTAATAAATGTTAGGTTTTCTTTTTTTGGTATGTATAAAGAATATATATTAGCAAGTTTTAGTTTTCTTTCAAATGTTGCTCCCTTTACTCTGCCAATAAAACAAATTCGAGGCAGTTTCTGTCTGGCTTTACCACATTACATGCACTCAGATTTCTACTCCACTATTTAAATACAAGACATTAAGGCATAAATACTGTGCATGTTTGATGCTTGTTTCAATTTGATCGGAAATTGTGTATATACTACATAATTTTACATTTATTTTTTTCCTGTTGATCAAATAATTTCAAGTCAACACCACCCCTTCCAATCTGACTAAAATTGGGATTGAACATAATGGATAAATTAAGATTAATTAGTGATAAAGTTTTAAAAAGTTAGTAGTCAAAAGCATAGTTAATATTAAGAAATCATATCTTGTTATTATATTAAAAAAAACAATATGAAAGTCTTATATTTTGTACTTTTTGCCACTGTGATGCTAGGATGTTGTAGGTCATTGTACCTGTAGATACTGTACCCTTGTCCCTCCATCAACATAAATCTTCTGGTTTTATTGTCCATACTGTGAGAAATTATATCACTGTTCACTTTGCTTGATGTTATGCTGTTTATTATGCAGCAGTGTAACTTTTCAAAGTTTGGCACATTCAACATGTAGCAATTACTACTCAAATCCAAATGGGTGTTTTAATACAATATAATTGTTCTCAGAGCAGCTGATATTTTATGGGAATGGATATGTCTATCAGCTGGGTCATAACAAAACCTTTTACCACAATAGTTGTACAATGACAGCATTTTAACCACAGAGCATCTCGTCTTGTTCTTTCTGAGATAGCTTTCACATAAAAGAAGTATTTTCACTCAGACAGAGTCTGATGTGCTTTTAAATCAGCATTACTATTCCTCCTGTTAGAACATGTTGTGCATCAGAGCTCTCCAGGTTACTAATTACACATGAGTGCTATGAATTCCTCTTTAAAACTGTTGGTTTTGAATATTAATATCTTTGAGCAGACGTGTAGGCGACATGCTCAAGAAACATATTCCAGGAACACAAGCTTACATCACTGGCTTGCAATCAATGAACAGAAGGATATTTTTCCCCACAGAAATGTGTCACTGGATATGTCTCAGTTTTCAGTCATACACACTATTTTTTATTTTTTTTTAAGGAAATTTGTTATGCTATATTATGTTGACATGTCATGAGTATTAAAATAATGTCTATAAAAGGCTAACACCCTGTCCTTTTCTGCAACAAAAATATTCAGCCTGAACACTCAGACTGCGCGAGGCTTAGTGACGTGTTTGTGGCCAATCAGAAGATTCGAAGATGGCAATTGGATGCAAATTCCAAAACTGATTTATTTTCTCAGCTGAACTCCACGTATCAAAAATAGCTGCAAGCGGCAATTAACGGAAACCCTTGGGGAAAGGAAGTTATCGTAAAGAGGCAGATGAAAAGGGCTTGATGACTTCTGTGTTCAAAATTAGAAAATTGACTCTTTATGCCTGAAAGGATTTGAATATTTCACCTGTAATATTGTGACTCAACACTGCCTATTGCTTCTAGATAAACTGGCAGGTATATACTTAGAAAGTATATACAAACCTTAAATAATTAACCACAACAATTTTACACTGCAGTGACATGCCATCCAAATTGCATCAGATTCAATACGTGACATGTAAAAAGTCTCATCTACTAGGTTTAGGAGAAGATTTAAAAAAGATTGGCTTTAGAAAATTGGCTTCACTTAAAAGTTTTTTAGTTTTAAAAAAACTTCTGAATCCCTCAGACAAATTTGTTCTTGTGTAACTCTCATGTAAAATTATAAGTCTAATGGAATAGCCTAAAGTTCTGAATATTGCAAATTTAGCCACCTGTTGGTAGGCAACCATACATCCGATCTATCCTATGATCACCAATACATGCAATTAGCCACAGAACCTTCTAACAGGCAAAGTTGGTGCATATGGTGAGATTTCACCATACGAATTTGTAGTAAAATTATAAACATAAATGAATAAATCGGTATCCTAATCAGTAAATCTGTAAGTCTGTGCTGTGAACTTTGAGATAAAAATTAATCTTGTCACAAATAACTTTCAGGTTATACTTTTATAAATATAATTAATGTGACTGGATTTGACTGAATTATACCACATTTTTAAAGATACTTTTAATTCTGTGGGGCTGTTTGTGGTACAGTTTTAGACTCAAATGCAAAACATGGCTCTCGTTGTGTCTCTTACAGGTTGGAGAGAAGAGTCCATTGATCAGTGTGCATAAACTGTGGCTGCTAACTCTGAAATTTGTGAATGGGTCAAGGAGAGTTATTTCAGAGGTGAGACTGTGTTCTGCCTGTGTTAGGATGGAGTGGGCTGTCGTTCCGGGTCTTCTGAGAATGCCTCTTCATTTGTTTTGGCTGATATGTCTGCCCATTAGTTTAAACTGGAGACAGTTGCAGGTTCTTTAAATCTAGGTTAAAGCCAAGCTAGAGTCTGCTGGACATCTGAGTGATCTATATAGGTGGAGAGCAGGAACAGTTATCATACGGAGATGTTGTCTCTGACTGTACCTGAGTAACTATAAAAGTTTGCTTGTTATTTCCAGCTTTTCAATACTATCCATTTTTTTTAGAATAAAGAAACCATATTGAACTATTGACATTATATTTTTTTGTAGTTGTGGTACAGTATAAACAACAGGTAGTAATAAGTGGCATGACAAGGGCAAAGGCTTTTCCTTAATGTCACGTGTTTTAATAGTTATAGAGACACAAATAAGTGTTGTTTGGTTTGGTTAAAAAAATGTTTTGATTTTTTTTTTATTACTACTCTTTACATTCATGCTATAAAATGTATAAATATAAAAAGCACATTTTTTTTATAAATTAACCCGCCATGAAAAATATTTACTAGTTAAAACCTGTTAGCTAACCTCGTTTTTTTCCTCCACCACTTTTTTTTGTCTTTTTTTTTTCGTTTTGCTCACATAAACTTTATTTCAGTCATTTCCATCACGACAGGAGCCTTGGTATGACCTGCAGCGCTCTAAAAGGATATTTTGTGTCAGCATGTTTCTGATAGTTTAGCTACTGTCTGTTTCTTTGTGGTGTGTGTTTGTATGTCACAAGGTGTGTTGCCTACAGAGTCTGACAAACAATATTGCGCACCTCCTTCACGCAAACAAACCCACCACGATTACTCAGTGTGTGGCTGGCTACTGAATTATTTATTATCCCCTGCATTGATTTCATGAATTAACAAAGAATTGCCAGGACTTAAAGGGAAATGACAGTTAAAAGTCAAAAGTGATGTGCGGAATGCTGTTCAATGGTAATACAATAATA
The DNA here is from genome assembly GCA_036877545.1 of Yasuhikotakia modesta. NCBI lineage: Eukaryota > Metazoa > Chordata > Actinopteri > Cypriniformes > Botiidae > Yasuhikotakia > Yasuhikotakia modesta. The sequence goes on along the minus strand of JBAJNP010003131.1, from coordinate 15,457 downwards.
TTCAGTAGTAACTGTATTTTCCTAAAGTGTGTGTGTGCATTTGTTTGCATGCTGTTGGCTATGTTCACCTAAGTAAACGGTATGAAACACAATAAAGATCTCACAGTCTCTGTGTGGGTTTATTAGGAGCCAAAAACCCTGTAAATCACAATACACAAAACTGTGTTTCCATGTAAGAAGTGATTCAGATTAGTTACTGTGGCACAGGAGGGAATTAGTCATGTTTTGATTAGTAATGTGATTGTATAAAATGAAATCTGAACTGCAGGTCATCAACTATTAGACACAATATTAGAATATTTGAGTGATTGCGAGGGGGATCATGTACAATTTAATTAAATGTTCAGCCGAAGGGAGTGACCCAGTTTCACCACAATTCTACAACTTTAGTAGAATTTTGTATTTTAAAATGACCAGTATTGGTTTTGGTAATGTTGGTCGGATATCATGGCCATGTGTTGTGTGTGTGCATGTGTGTGTAAAAAATACAAATAAACTAACAAACTGTAACATGTAACATTATATAAAGAGTTATAAATGTGTATAATCCATTGACTAGTTTAATTTTTACTTTGTCAACATGGTTAACAGCCAGTATTCTCAAAATGGTTATTAACCAACCTAACCAGAGTTAGTTCTGGCCCTCTAGTTCAATTGGATAAATTGTGTTTTAGATTTGAGTCTTGGCCTTTTTCATACCAGCAGTAGAAGCTTTTATCGTCTGTTTCACTCTGTCTCTGTGTTTGTCACTTTCAGATTGTCTCTGTGTTGCCTGGCGACATGTGCTTGATTCTGCTCTAGCTTTTTAAGGAACACTCGATGAAGCCAAAACAAACACAAAAGCCACTTTGTGTCTAAAACGTGAGTTATTCTATATTAACTTCTTAAGAGAACTGTACAACAAGCCACATTGTGCAATGTTGCCTGAGGGAGCTGTTGTACTATATATCTGCACTGTTTAACTCTCGTCCCCATGTCATATTGCTTAAATATCACCTCTGTGTATCTTTAGTCAGTTAGCCATACTTGCATCAGTAATTGCTGGGAAGCGCAGATGGTGATTGGCTGAAGATAATGTGCTGAATTGTGGTTAATTCCATCAACGAATGTCACCAACTGTTACATGAAGGCAGCCGCCATCACCTACATGAGCTCAAAAAATACCAGCCCGTTCCTGCAGAAACAAAACAGATTGTGGATTATTACTTCCTGCCTTTAAACCTTTTCTCAAAAGGACAAAGCACTTTATAATAAAGCAAGTAGGAAATGGACAGACAGACAAATACTGACCATTAATGCCACATAAATAAGACAGGAAGCTGACAGAAACGTTTATGTAAAATATGAAAACCATTTAGCAGAGACTTGATGGCTTCGAAAGGTCTCATTCCCTGTACGTCTCCTTGCAGAAGTACCGAGAAATCAACTTTATGGTGCCTTAGATTGGCATCAACAGATGGTGGCATTATTCATTCATCTGCAGATTCTCTTATTCCTTTATTTATTTATTATACATCAAGCAAAGACAAAAGAAAGTCAAGCTTTATCTGTAGGGCAAGTGATACATAAACTATGACTGCATATGCATCGCGAGAGCCTGCTTGTGTAATCGGAAAAATAACAACTGAATGGAGCCAGGAGGTTGGGCCTCTCTGCTGAGATGACTGATTGTGTTTAAACCTGGACAAGACTAATGTCACTCCATGTAACACTTAAAGGTTAAAGGTCACTCACTTTCTCACTTTGTCTTTGGGCTTAATGTTGATCACAGCATCTGTCTGTGTTCTGATGGTTCTGAAATAGTGCTGCTTAGGTGACCCAAGATTAAGTTTTGAAATACTTATATTAATAGTTAATGTAATAAACATACAGAGAGGTTATGTTCAGAGAGGTTATGTAAATATACAAAAAGGTTATGTTCCTGTATAGCTCAGTTGGTAGCATTGCATTAGCAGCGCAACGGTTTTGGGTTCGATTCCCAGGGAGCACATGTAAGTCTCTTTGGATAAATGCATCTTCCAAATGCATAAATGTAAATGTACATGTGTACACTCAATAGTAGGATAAAAATGAGATTTGTAACTATTAATCAGACTAAGCAGACTAAGACTAATTCAGTATACATAATTTTGATAAACATAATATGAATTCTAATCACCATTTAGCTTGTCGTGAAACAGATTTTCAGTAATCTGTAGCATTGCATTAAAGTGCTGCTATTTTTCCACATAGGAATATAGGAGTTATTATACCCATGCTTCTCATACATTTTAGAACATACTTTTATTTGGGAGCATACTTACAATGTCTTAAAATACTTTTTCTGTATGCAGCTTACTAGAGTGAGACATGATAGAGAAAAAAGAGAGTGGTGCAAAAATAAAAATCACTAACAACTGAAGGGAGTGAAACAAACCATCTGTAAGGATTAGATGTTGTGGTCTGTCATGTACACAATGATATCCAATGAACTGCAGGCCGCAAAGCCTCATGGGAACTCTAGGCAGGAAGTTCCAGGCAGAAAAACACACAAGGTCAGTACCTGCTCGCGAGGAACAAATTGCACCGACTCTAATTTACACTCCACACCGAGGGCATGTGCACTATAGCAGAGTCTTCTGTACATTGTTTGTCTTGTTCAGTACAGAACAGGTGCTCTAAATTCACAAGCTGGGGTCAGGCAATGTGCCTTTCTACCCAAAAACTGTAAAATATACTAAAAGCATGTTGGGACGGGTTGGTCTGTTCCATTTTTAAATAACCCACAATGCTTTGCGATCTTTTCATGAAAGTTTTGGGAAGTTTGTGTTAAAAGCAATTTATGGTCCAAATTATTAGTGATAGCAACATTAGTCTATGTTTCAGACAGAATGGCTAAGTGCTTGGTTAGCCAGTGTAATTCATAATAAATACTAAAAATTGTTTGTGAACTTAGACAAATACAAGCAAAGCAAATTAAAACAAGTTTTACTAGTCTTAGAAATTTTCTTTTCTTCTGTGCTTTTTAACCAGCTTTACAGATTTAACCAGCTGGACACAAGGTCATTTTTAATGGATGTATCAGGTTTACACAGTTTTTTAATTAACTGTGACAGACACCACCAGAAAGTGTCTAAATACCTGCTTGTTTTATTATGAACAGTGAATTTATCTGTAATTTAAAAATGAACAAATTTCTTTTTGTGAAATTTTTTGCTTGAAAATGTTGAGTTTCAAATAAATGCCCCTTATATAAATGCTCTTATATATTTGCATTATATATTTGTACATATGCATTTTTATCATGTTGTATGCATGGAAATACTTTCTGCAGCCACAACATGCATTAATTTAGTTTATTACATTAACAATCTATGGATCTCTTAGCTTTAGCTCTCTAGTTGATTAGTGTGTTTTAAGTTAAATGAGACATATATAGAGTATATATATATTTATATATATGTGGCAGAATATTGTATGACACTCAGACATGGATAAACCAACAGCACATTAGATACCATGCAGATTCCACCTGTAAAGGTTCTGATTTGTTTCTGCTTGTTTCAAGGCTTTCTCTTGATGGTACTGAACGTAACCATGCTTTGTCCTTGTACAATTCCTTGTATAACAAGTCATAGTTCAAGGATATTGCATAATGTAACTTCTAATACATATTTCATAGTATTATTTTATAGAATCTATTGCATTTAAACAGTTTGACTCTATCAGTTGGCTGATGTTTCTCCTTTGACATGCATTTGCAGGCTTGTGTAAATGCGTTTACATAAATGTTACATTTTGGACCAAACGTTGCTTTCTGTGCTGATTCTCACAGGTGACTGAAAACAATGCTTGCTCTGGTTGCCATGACAACAGCAAGTTTACACAGAAAATTATGCATTGTTTTAGTCCTGGCTAATAGTGCTCCGTTATTTCTGCCTAAAAGGGGCAGAAAAAATGTTCAAAAATGTTTTTTGTTTTTCGTTGGAAGGAATCTTTCGATGGTCTCACTGTTATGTGGTTCCTTGGTGCTATATGATTTATTTTTTCTTGACATATAAATGACAGTTCATTGTAAAACTCCACTCTGCTGGTGATGAAAGCACCTTATTTTTAATCTATTTTTGAGACTTTAGTAGAAGATTGAAGTTATATTTCTTTAATATGCAAATGATAAACAGTAAGTCTGACATGAGGTGAATTTGCCTTCTAAAGACGAGTGCAGCAAAGTTACCAACCTGCCCTTTAAAACCAGGTGCTTTAACTGTCTTTATTCATGCATTGTTTATTTATTCTTTAGTTTACCGCGGCTGTGTCATTCTGCTGACAGTTTAGAGCAGAGGAGTACAAAAGTAAGGCGAGACATGTCAGCTGTATTTGCATTCGGCAATTAGACAAACCCTCCCTTCCTCAAGCCATGGATAATTGCTCAAATAAATTCTGCCACAGACACAGGCTTTTATCTTCCTAGTAAGCTTTTGTTGTCTCCATTTTACTTCCTCGTTGCTGTCGTACTTGCCTGTTGAGTGGCTTGTTTTCTTGGTCTGGTGGCATTTTTGCACTGATTCTGCATGTCCGTCTGTAAGTGCATCTCATTTCAACCTGAATCATTGTTTTTGCATCTAAAATATCAATATGTTGGTTGCAAAGTCTTAAAATGTGTGTTTGTGTCTCCTGGTACGGAGTGACTCTCAACCTTTTTGACTACAAGCCAACCCCCACTCACAATTTCTACCCAACAAAATATTGTAGATTGTAGAGCTTGGCTTTTGGTTTATTTAAAATAGCCAGAAAGGACTTTGGAACAGAATATCATTAGAAACGGAAGTTGCTCTTTTGTTTAATACAATTTTATACAAATTGCTGCGGTTTAGAGAGTGTGGAGCAAACGCTCTAATGAATTTCATGTTTTCTAGCAGACTGAAAATGCTTTAAATCTAAACGGAAAAACATGCGTTTACACTGACATGAACAGACAAGCGCTAACAAGACACGTATAGTTTCCTGTAACCTCAGCATACCCACTGCATTCCTACAGACCTGAGTGCAGTCAAGCAAAGATTGACCACAGGGAATAGAGACAGGTGTAACACACACACACACACACACATAGGCAAACCAATCCAGGCATCACTAGGGTCTCATTTTCCTTATTTACACACTCCTGCATCAGCCTTCATCAGCCAGTGTGCTCTGTATATAATCATTGGTGCCCTGATGAAATGTCAAGAGCGGTTTCTGTTCATCAGGAAGAATGTTTCATTGTTTTTGTGCTTGTTTGTCTCTTGTCGTTGCTTCTTTCACTCGGTTAAACTCATCATTAAAGGCTGATTGTTGTGTTTCCTTTTTGGCTGAGCAACCAGAGAGGGTTTCCTTAGTGCGCCTTATAATTAACCCTCCATGTGCCACAGCAGGGCTACAAGATATTGGAAATTATTGGAATATTGCAAAATGTGTATATTGTAAGTGTTTGCTAATTTTTAATTCAAAGTTAATGTTTAATTAAAATACTGTCAAATTAAAATTGTATGCATTAATACTGTATAATCTGAGGTTTTAGTTGACTGGTGCAGAGTGACTGGTGTGCAAATGTTAGAATGTGTTGCTTATTCCAGGCAGAATGTGAAACAAATATGTTTATGTAATTAGTAATAATAAACCATAGTGCATTGTTTATCAAGTCATCCAATTAGTATTTAATACCATGCAGCTCAAATAAACTGTGTGTGTGTGTGTCTTACTGCAGAATATTGCAGCAATTTCCACAATGTTTCTTTAGCCGATTTTGATTGATAGATGGATTGACATGTTTTCTCCCGTTTATATTTCACATCTGTGATAACTTGCCCCAGCTGACCTTTTGTGCACGGCAAGCAGGTCAAGTGAGACAAGTCAATGACCTATGACACATTAAACTGTAATGACTGAGTATGCATTAGTGCTGCATGATATCCCACAATTCATTGCACACATACCATCCATAACACCTGTAATCAATCACTGTGTGAAATGGACCATCAGCAGAAGGTGTAATAAATAGTAAAGTCCCATTGGCAGGTTTGTGGTGATCCAAAACACATTATAGGGATAAAAAACACATTGTTCAGCAGTAAATTCTGAGAATGTGGTGTGTCTGCAGTCACACAGGGGCTTGGATACGCGAGATAGATGTTTGTTATTAGTTTGACTGTAGAGTCATAAAGATCATCAGATTATGTTAATTGCTCATTGGAGAGGTGTGTCAGTCATGTTATCACACATTCATATTATTGTGTGTGTGTGTGTCTGTGTGTGTCAGTCAGTTCTAAGAGGTAGAGTGAGGTTGGCCAAAATGGCCCTAAAATTATAATTATGAAATTGTTAAATATTTTGGGGTACATAATAAGTGGACCTTTTGAACAGAGTATAATATGAATAAGAGATTAGAGTTTATGAGTTTTGTTTATTGTTTGCAGTAGCGAGTTGTGTTACTTTCACTGAGTTGTGTTCCCCTTCTAGCTGTTTGAAGGGGAACATGTCCTGTGTTAAAAAGAGAGCGCTGAGGGCTGGTGTTGTTCTGGACCAAAAGACACCACGAACAGTGCTGACACAAACTACTGTCTGTCCGGAACACAAGGTACCACTGAAGCGATGCCATAACCACAAACATTTTGTGTAAGATGTCTTACAGATACAAATTAAAGTCAGACAATTCTTTCATTTTCATGATTGATCATTGTTGTCATTTCCTAGTACTGAGAGTCTTTGTTCATGTCTAATTTGTGTGTGTGTGTGTGGTTAATGTGGACCAAATGTCCCCACAAGTATAGTAATACTAGTAAAATTTGACCAGTAGTGTTCTTATGAGAACACAAACTTATAAATCAAGTTTCTGTGATGCTTCAGTTTGAAGGACAGGCTTAGTGTAGGGGGACAGAATACACAGTTTGTACTGTATAAAAAACATTATCACATGTAATCAGTGTTTCTGTTTAACCTACATTCAAAACATGTGTGCTTTAAAGGCAGGGTGGGCAAGCTTTTCAATTATTTGCTGGTTGAAAGTCTCTTTACATTCTGATAGCAAATTATATATTTTTATATATCTGTAAGTTACATGTTTTTGTACATATTCTGTTGAAGTCACATTACCATAAAATGTTTATCCAGTCATTGCATTCGGTCCAAATTCAATAATAGGATGTCTTCTGTCAAAAAATGTATTCGCATACTTCCATGCATGGGGCGTGGCTTTGAAGATGTGAATAGATGGTGTTTAATAAGTGGTATTTTTACTGTGAATAAATGGTATTTTTTACTTTCAAAGCTTAATTGCTATTTCCAGCATCATAGAAATTGCATCCCATACTTTTAATTATTCTATAATGCCAGTCTTTACATACAATACATTTGTCTTTATCCATAAACCTATTCGCTGATAAATGTGCATTAAAGTTTCCAGGCCTAAAGGAAGATGATTAGGATTGCTGTTTAATTTCTCTAGCAGGTCAGTCAGGGTGTTTTGAGGGCAAATTGTGGTTTTTAAAGATAGTGTCAGCCAGAATACAAGGAGGTAATATAGGCCGCATTCCAAAACAGACTTTCATTAAATTACACCAACGCTTTAAATCTGTAATGATAAGATCTGAAATTTTGTAAGAGACGCTATATGTAAAGTTTTATGCTTGTAATATTTTGTTTTTGAATCTTCCTTGGTAGAGGAGGAGAGGAGGTCGTTCTCAAATTTAATGATTGACAAAATTTTGGTTTTGACTATTTAACTGATGTTAACAGTAAGTAGACTCACTATTGTGGACCTTAAGTGTAGTTTATTATAATAAATAGAACTTTAGGTTGACTTTGTAGCACCTAATAACAAGCTTTGGCCGTAAGATCTAGAATGTCTCTTGTTATGCATGTAAACTTGCTTTTCTGAGAAATAGAACAAGACACTACACAACTCCCATGTTCTCCAGGTCTGTGGCATGAGCCGGAAATGCACTGGCACTAGACCGAGAGTCCCAAGTTCAAACCCAGCCTGGAACAATTCTAGCACAGGCTGTCCCAGGTCCATGTAGATCAGGGAAAGACCTTGTTATTTGGTCCATACTTCCCTCAAGGAATGCTTCGCATCAAACATTGCCGTGGGCCCATACGATTGCGGTGATTAGATTTGAAATTCATATACCAGGCACACCAAAGGCATTCCCCATAGCATCAAACTAGACACAGGTTCAAGTTTCCTAAAAAGGGAACTAAATATTTAAAAAATAACAGAACACTCCAGAATGTTCAAAATGTTGTGTCATTTGGTTACCTTATTAGTTCAAGTCCATGTTTAGTTACTTTCTTTTTATTTTCATGACCACATGCCTAACCTCTAGAACCAAAATGCTTCGATATCTAATGCCAAAGCCCCATTGGCTTTAGCTTGTGTCCCACATGACAGTGACATGCCAGTTTAAAAAGCACAGGAATGTGAGTCAGAATTGAGAGATGCTGTGGAGTGCTGCACACTTAGCACACTTAGTTCTTTTACAACTCCTATGCAGACCTGACATTCGTGTTAGCTGCATATAGTTGCATACCGTTCCACTGACAAAATAACAACATATGGGTTTTAAACTATATGGTTACTTTTATTAACTATAAAATCGGTTACTGCTGGGTTCAGTTCAGGATTTAGAATCTTTAGTATGAATGCTTTACAGCAACTGTGTGTTGTTGCACGCTTACTACATCAAGTTGGTGTTTTGCTCTGTTTAACAGTCATATGGGATCCAAATATTGAGCCTGATTAGGATTTTATGTTTCAGGGAGCAAAACATCTTGCTTTATTCATGAAGGATGAAAAAAAAACCTCTTAGATTTAGATGACTGCTATTCATGCTCTGTGGTCGGAGTAATGAAGTCTGCCACACAAGAATGCAAAAGTATTCAGGAACCCTTCATTTCTTTAGTGCTTCAAATGCAGTCAGACACTCACTTTTTTGTTAAAAGCTAATAATAATGAGGGTTCAATAGACCTTCACTGCTATTGATATGTAAGAGAGGCTCTTTCTGTTCCTGCGTTTGCTGGTCTCATGCATATTCATATCAGCAATAGCTTTTTGCATTTGAAAACTACATTTCGTTGGATTTTCAGATATGTACTTTTGGAATACATTTATTGTTTTAGATATTTTACTGAAGTAATGAATTTGTTCGTGAAGACCGTCCGCTCATTTAGGGCACATATTGGATACTTTTTATGGAATCACAAGTTGTAAAACACCAACATGTCGGATTTATTTTCTGATACAAAGGACTCTAAAGTAAGAGCCAATGCTTTCATTTTAAAATACATTCAGCAGGTGTGGTTGCATTGCACCTGTGTGTGCCGTGATTAGTATGCAGATTATATTATGTTTGCAAACAGAATGACTGAATCAACACAAGCATTGATTGCAAAGGATATTATTTCAGGTATAATTACAGAAGTGCTAAAGACACGTTGTTCTTTTGAACACATTTTGCTAATGGACAACAGGCATTGCTGATCTTAGTCCTTTACGGTACATTTGGATATTGCCTTTGAAATGTGAGGAAGATGAATAAACTGAACTGAATAAAATAAATACCATGAAATGCTGGAACTAGCTCAGATTTTTTAATGGTATATGGTATTAAAGTGTAGTCTGTACATTGTTGCATTATTGTTACATGTTTCATCTGTTTTAACTTTTCTAAAGTATTTCAATAACAGTATTTTACTGAAGATTGTTTAAGAATGTTATATAAATATTACTCATTACTGGTACAGCAAACAAAAGCCAGACAAAATGTGACATCTGGTCTCTAGTCGTGCCATTTTCAATCCCTCGCAGGAAGATTTTGGCCATTTACTGACTATTTTTGTTTCACTTGCACTGTGAGTAATTTGTAAAATGTAACAAGTCCAGGACATTAACAAGGGTCAGCACACAGGTTAGACTGTTATGAAAGCTGCCTGCAAATGAGTCGATTCTTGAGTGGCTTTTAAAAGAAACGTTTATTTATTAACTGCTGGGTTTTAGTGGGTTTGGGTTTTAAATTTGTTGTGGGTGTGGGAGATTCATGATTTTGTTTTTAGTTGGGGAAGCTAATCTAAAACTGTTGTTTGACAAGTTACTCATAAGGTAAAGTGGTTAATATACAGTGAAGCTACCCTTCTATATTTTATTGTAGTTGGTTCTTCACCTACTATTAGGCTTGCATGTTAACTTATGTGTCTTTCTCATCTTTCTTATCAGATGTATAATGAATGAATGGCATTTCAAAACTCTACCACTCTATACCGCACCTCATTGACTTTAAACAGGATTGATCATTTTACCCCAGAAAACCTTAGATACCAATCTAAGTTCAGAAATGTATCATATGTGTATTATGATTTAATCGCTGTGATTATGGAATTACAGACAATTTAACTGTGACAACAGAATAACTTGCCATAAGATATCAGAACCATTATAGTCCTTGTGTGATCCACCTTATCTCAAATTCCTGCAGTTTGAAAAATACAGTTAAGTTAGTAGCGTCACTGTTTATAGTTAGCTATGAGAAAAATGACTTGTTTCTGTGAAGGCCATGTTTAGATGGTGAGGCAGGATACTGTATTCTATGATATTGGGCACGTAATAATAACACCCCTGTTCACTGACACTATAACTATGTCTTTTAAAACTCTCATAGACTGAACTGTTTGGTAACATTTCTTACTCACCAACAGCAGTCAACAGAACACACTTTATATTATCTTTATATGGCATGTGAGTGATAGACATGCTGTTTTATGAATTTCCCCACCTATAGTCTGTTGTGGAATCTGGAAAGCAGAAAGGAACTGTGATAGATTTATTTTAGTAGAATTCAACGCTAGTTTACGATCAGAAAGTGACACGGTGGAAATTTGTTTCAGGTTGCTTTTCTAAGTTCTTCAGCGCTGCCCATAAACTATGTGTCACCACAGAAGGTTAGATGAATGATGTTGCCTGGTGTTTTGTAGGTCACGATCCAGACTTCTTTGTCTATCCATGTTCTCCTGTGATGAATCTGTTGGCATGTTAGCTGTATTTAGAAAGGACCCATTTTTTTCCCAGAGGTAACAAGAGAGTGATTTTTCCAAAATATTACATCACAGCTCATTTTGAATTCATTTTAACAAGGGCTGTTAATAGATTACTATAATTAGCCACAATTATGCTCATGATTAGTTTCTAGTTGAGGCAATTAATCTCTGATTTTGAATTTGCCTTTATATAAATATAGAGCCCCCCCCCCACCCCCTCCCTCAATTAAGCAGTGCTTAAAAATGAATGTGTCCAAAATCATCAAGTATGTAGATACTTAATGCTGTCCTGAAGTACCTCCCACACGGCACAATGTCACCTGGCTAACTCACAAGCTTCTTAATAAACGAGTGTCAAATAGGATGAGACAATAAGCTACATATAATGTGTGTAGGTCAGCGGTAATCCAGGAGCAGTATGGGAAATGACTGCATTACATGGTAATGTATTCAGAGGCAAATATTTGTAGACCGATGAGAAAACACAATAAATGATCCTCTCTGTTTAAAATCAAACACCTACAGAACTGGCATTGTTTCTCCTCAGCAGTTTGGTTTAAGGACAGTGTTTGTGTATTAATCTCTGCATGATAATAGTACTGTAGGGTCATTTTTTTTTAATGTTATCATTTTTTATGTTATCATGTTTTAATGTTATCTTTCAAACACTGGGGTCCAAACATGAACATTATTCTATTTTGCACAATTTTCTAATTTAATATAACGTTTTTATTACAGGGATTGTATTAGTTTTAGTGAAATGTCAAATTGTGAAATGTCTAGGTTGTTTATTTATTTGCTTAAATGAAAGCAACCATGTGAACTGATTTGGACTCCACTGAAAGAAATATAAAGGCACAAATAAAACGAAACTAAATACATTTTCGAATGCTACGAATGCAGTTTAGTTCATTGGCTTCCTGTTATCAGAGGCATATTGCTAGAATATGCTAGTAGTAGCAAAAGTCTGCCTGCTGTAAATGTACATGCATTAAAAAAACATAATATTAAATCAGTGGCAGACTAAAATCTGATCAAACGTTACATTAAGGAGCAAATGTGTTTTTATGATTTTTTATTCTACAGTGTCAACAGTGAAGCCTGTGTGGAAATTAACTATGTTCCTCACATTAAGTGAAGAGAGAGAGAGAGAGAGAGAGGATAAGAAAAGTGCCATTAACCAAGTTAGGAGAAAATTAATGTCAAAGCAATAATGATTTGAGTGCTTTATTTAATTGATTCCCAGAATATTAATTTGTTCTAATCTCCTGGTCCTGGTATTTTCAAGCCTCTGGTTCACCTCTATATGCAACCATATGGTAGCCACCGGTGAAATTTGCTGGTAAGCTGAGGTTTACGACCTAACACATATGGGTGTGCCTGAAGCATCTGCTCTGATACAACACGAGAGGCATTTGCAACCGCTAACAATAAAGTGAGATTGCTTAATCTTGCATCTATTACCTGGGCTGACAGAAATTATGCTCAATGAAAACTTGCTATTATGCCACAAAATGCCACACCTACAGTGTATATTATCCAGGGAGCAAGTCCATTTATGTCAGTGGTGCTGGAGTCTGTTATAGACTCCTATTGAAACATTAGCTTAGGCTGCGCATAGCTATAGTGTGATGCACTAAAAGTATCATACTATATTTCATTTTTTAATAATCTGCTAAAATAAGTTTACTAGGACTTTATGAGTTTACATTACATTTAACTTGTTATAATTTCTTTAATGTCAGTTTGAGTTTTTTGGGTTTTACCATTGTCCACCAGTGATTGAAATGTGTAAAGTAACTTTGGCAACACTTTGAGTGGAGTGCTGCACAATTCTTCTCAATCTCTATGAAATCTAGTTTTGACTAGCAAAGTTCCAGGTTCAGGCCAATGAAACTGATCTCAGACCAGCTGCAAGGAAGAAACAGCAGGTGTCAGGATGTTTTGGAGGTAAAATGTTTCCTACAGCCAAACAGTTCTGCAGGAACGGAGGGCAGTGAAGAGTAATTGGAGCCTTGTGGAGGATAGTTTTCAGACTGTTGGCACCAAGGCCAAAGGAAATGATAAATGAATAAAAGAGGATTTTGATAAGGGCTTTGGAAGTAGTTTTCCAAGGCTGAGATAAGGCTCATATTCTGTGGAATTAGTTTAGGGCCGGCCTGGTACAGTTTGTTCAGGTGAAGCATTGCAGACATTAATTCAATCTTTTCTCCTTCTTTCTACTTGTGGACATCAAGGTCTGAGCAAAAACAAAAGCACTCAGACTCTGTGGGCAACAACACAGCTGTTTCAGCAACTATTTTTTGTTTCGGTCACCAAATTGCCTTTAGAAGATCAAACAAGGGTAGGTCTATTCATAGCCGCATACTGTAAGTTGTTAGTAGCACAGTTCATTTTAAAATGAAATTTCTAGTTTTATTCATGCTCCGATGTGTTGCTGTTAACACAAAAGACATTTTCAAACACCTTAACTTGGATATAACAAGAGCTTAAAGTGACTGTAGAGTGTTGATAAAACAACAAGCATAAAAGGACAAAAATAACTGCAGAAACAGTGCACATTACACATTTGTTGCCAGTCTAATTGGTCAGTTCTAGATGTGCAGTGTTGATACAGTGAACAATAAAAACTTACGAAGAACGGTTGAACAATGTTTAACTTTTACAAGATCCACAAACTAGATATCCACAAGCACTGTACACTATGTCCCACCTAGTTTTGTATGTTAGGGCTGTAAAATAACCAGTACTTATTACTTTTAGATGGACAGTTAATCTCATTAAAACCTATGCAGACACTTCAGCTATTTTTAAGCAATGTGTTCAGTGTGCTGCTGTGCAATTGGACAATTCTATATGCAGATATATTCTTGTATAATAAATAATTCAGACACTTCATCCTAACATTTAAAAACAAATAAAAACAAACTGTTGTTAGCTGTTTTTAGCAGGTGGTTGATGGCCGCAATGAGCTACAGGGGAAGACTAGAAAGTTCTGGCTAAACTGTTTAGACATTATAACTACCACGCTGTGTTTTAAAGTTTTAAGTGGATGGGCATTTTTAGATTTCTCTCTTTTTAAAGTACTGATAAATACAGGAAGCTTTTTAGTGCTGCTTTTACAAAATTATGGGCAAAATGTGCATTAGGTGTGTAATTTATGCTTATCTGTGTCTTTTATGTTTTTTTAAAGCCAGTAAAAGCACTCCATTATGATATCGCTTACGAGATGTGTACAAACTACATTGTACAGTCAATATACAAACTCAATTATGAGCAATGCCAATTAACTTGTAAACTATAGACAGATAGATTCTGTGCTTCTTTAGTCTGTTGCCTCAACACAGAAAGTCTGTGTTCAAAGTTTCCATAGTTAATTCTGTAAATGTTATGGTATTTATGGCTCATCTCGTAAAATACACTCACTGACTGGCGATAAACAAGCGTGTTTATATCTAGATATAATTTTATAACACTTGTATGCTTGTTCCTGTATTTATGCACCGTGCTTCCATTTATACAAGTGAAGATAAATCAAAGTGCATCTCGGTCTATTACAAAGGATGGTAAACAAGGTAATGAAGTGGTAATCACCAGCTGTGTGGAACAGCACAAATACTGTATTCCTACGTTTTTTCTGAGTCAGATCTTTAAATTGCTTCCTCAAGTACTCGCAGTATCTCTTCATTGATCACAGGTACATGCTCTGTTCACAGATGGCAGAAGGACCAGCTAATCTCGCTGTAGTTACACACCATCTGCCCAAATCACATTAGACACCAGGCATTCAAATGGCCAGAATGAATTATGATGCACAGACAGTGGCTGTGTTTTAGTTTTGGCTTCTAAAAACTGGATATTTTTTCTACTTGACATCTATTTTTGAAAGACCCAAGTGTTGTTTGTAACAGAATAGCGAGTCTGTCTGAAACGGCTGAATTGATTAGTCCCAGGTGCACATGCGACACACAGACAGATGCTCTCTTGACCACACAGGCACAGTACTAGCATTCTGGGTAGACAGAAATGCAGGCCTGTTTACCAGATTGCCACAGAGACTCTGTTTGCTTTCAGGCGCACACAGAGCTGTGACTATGTCTTATTGTGGAAGAACTCCAAGAATGGAGCCGTGCCAGGGTCTGCCCGCTTCAGTGGCTTTCAGGGCCAGTTTGACCCCAGGAGAGCTAACTCTGCCTGGGGAGAAAAGGCTGCGCTATGGCCCTGGACGTAAAGGGACAAATACCTGGGGAAAAACCTGACACACCAGAGAGCTGGAGATAAGAAGAAACTAGGCACTAAAGACTTAGTGGATTTATGTGGGCTGGGCAAAGAATTAACAGCGCTTGGCATTGTAAGGTGCCTCTTAAGGGTAATAGGTTACCTTTATAAAGAATTAAACAGCACCTATTT
>JBAJNP010003130.1:0-41916 GCA_036877545.1 Yasuhikotakia modesta | reverse complement strand
AATATGTATAAATATAATATGGGATAGAATATATAGGAATATATAGGAAATGGAATATAGATGTATGTATTTATTAATACATTTTCTTCTATCAAAGCTATCTGATTGAATAAAGCAACCATTATGTCACACACCATATGACATGCATACAATGGTGAAGAGGGTAAAAGGTGAAGAACCACATTATAATGTTTAAGCGATGCTTAACATATCCTGTGGTAAAGAGTGAAAGAGTTTAAATGTCCAGTTACTTCTGAACTACTTTCAGAATGATTTGCCATCAGAACCACAGCCCAGTTGTCCAATGTCCTCTTCTTCAACCACTGGCAAGATCAGGTGAGAAATTCTGCTCCACAGTCCACTTAGTTTGTCCATGTCCATTTTATTAAATGCAGCTGGTCTGTCTGAAGAGACGAACTTCCACTTTAACTGCTTATATACCATGTCCTCAACTGTAGGTAGAGAAACATTGGGTTGAATTTCCTCCTGTGTGTCAATGATAACTGTAAAGATCAAGAAGACATTTTTAAAAGCCGCATTTTCATGGTCGCAGTATCGGTAGAAGATCAGAGCAGATCCAGGAGGGAGCTCCTCAAAACGGTGGACAACTGCTGAGAGCTTCTCGCCCCCAAAGGCTTTCCTCAGTTCCATATCAATCTTCAGCTTGACCTCATCACTGTCTTCTGACTCTTTGGTTATTCCATCAATGTCCAGGACAGAAGAATTTAACGCAGAGGAAAAGGCTCCAGCCAACTGATGAGCCAGGCAACCAAGTGTCCGTTCAGCCCCACGACCAGCCGTCAGAATCAGACTGACTGGTTCCGTGGGGTTGACGGTTTTTAGGTGGAAGATTATATGTTTCATACTTTGGCTCCAAAGTTCAGGTCGCTGACTTGGAAAGCTAGCTTTTACTTGTTCCATGTTCTTTTTGAACACGTCCACAAACCTGAATGCAGGCTCAGGTGGAGTTGGGTCAGGAATGCACTGATATAGCACAGCACACAACACGCACAGTACCGGAATGACAATCCATAAAGTTACTGTTGAAGAAGTTATGAAAGTTAAGATAAGTAAAACTTTATGCAAGTAATTTGTGCAGTTAGTATAGATAGTTATTAGTTAGTTTAGTGAGAGGGGAACTCACTATAACTCTTTGGCACACTCTTCTGTCTTTGTGTTCTTTGTGAAAGTCCAGGAGAAGAATGCTGCTGTGGTGTCTCTAAAGGTACAAAACAGGCATGAACTATTTAGAAAATTATCTGAAAAGGTGACAAATTTGCAACAGCCAGTGTTGGCTGTGTATGATCAAACACAGGCAATAACAGAATTTACTATGTGGAAAAACATCTGAGCTAAAGTTGATACCTAATTGAAACAACTACGATCATCATCAAATCTCCTAAGCTTTGAAAGAACAACATCTGAGAAGTTCCCTCCAGGGCACGAACCCATGAGAGAACCTGTGTTATTTACCATTAGAGCCTTGTGCCATTGCTCTTGGTCAAATGTTTCCTTGGTCCAAATGCGGCAGGGGTCCAAAAGACCTGAATGTGAAGAGAATAACAGCGCTCTAAACCATGACACAAAGCATGAAAAATGGCGCAGAACCTGAAAAACAACAAACACGTTGCACACTCACAATGCAGACATGCGCATGTGTAAGCCCAACCGTCAAAATGCTTTTTGATACACTAAGTAGGAAGTTTATTTCCTGTATTATTTGTAGAAAAGGCAGATATAGGGCCTACAGTAAAATACAGTAGCTGTTTGTTTGTTTAGTACCTACTGCTACGTGGAAAATTTCCAATTATTGCACAGCTATAGTTTTAAAAGATACTCACCAAGGATGCAGGTGTGGTAGATTCACAGATTATAGAGTTTGTTCTGTCTGAGAGACTTTAAAGACAAACCCAATAGCGCCAGCGTCGGAACGCGTGCGCTAAAGCAGCCCTGATTTACACTGGAAATGCAGATGCAAAAAGCACATTCTGAGGGGCTTTCATACTTAATGAATTATATAACTTTACATTATATATCATTTAAAATACATTATATCAACCGAAAATCAAATGGATATTTTACATTACATTTTCTAGTTCAGTGATTTTTATTATAACCATAACCTTTAATAATAATTCAATGACTTAGATTCTGTATGCAAGAAGCCCAAGGACATTTACATTATATGTGTTACTAAATGTGTATGAAACATCTAAAGTTACATAGACATAAATAAAACGACAATTTTACTCTTGCAAACAAGTGATTTTATTTGAAATGCTACAGACTTGTAAACCACCAGTCAAATACTATGCGTTTCATCATAACAGGGTGCTGAGAGGATACTAACTAACTAAACTAGAATAACTAAATCTAGGATGAACAATTAGTGTTAAAGGCACTTGCTTCATATGGAACTCATCCAGGTTAACTTCTAGTTTTGAAAGTCATTGTGATAGTTAACTGTTTCACAGTACTGAACAACACTAAAGGTATAAACGGATTAACCTGTTCTGCTGTTTCCATGTGTTGGGAATGTCAACAGAAACAGAAATATTGCCAAAGCGACTGCTGGAGATCATTCAACTATTGCTACAACACTGCGGCTTGTGCCCGGTGTGTTAGTTCTTACGCTCAGCAAGTTAGCATATCGTCACATTATATGTACCGATTCAAAATGTGTTTAGTAAATTGTCGTAAGCTTCACAGAAAGAGCTTTTGATTTAACCACTGGAATAAAAAAAGAATCACATTCGTTGTTTTAAATGCTGATGCAGTAGCTTAAAAGTAGTTCTCCACATCTCCCATTTCCACCACAACAGTCTTCAGCTGAGAGTAGTATTCAATGGTCACTTGTCCGTTCTCCCTTCCAAAACCTGAAAAGAGATGTTGGTTTTGAGAAGTATTCTTATGCGTGTTGGGACACAGATTTGGAAATGTATAACGTTTCTGCAGATGATGCTTTTGCCTTGTGAAATGGATTTTTTTGGAGTACCTGACATCTTGTAGCCTCCAAAAGGAACTTCCACAGGGCCGACGTTGTAGTTGTTGATGTAGCATGTTCCTGCCTCAAGGTTCTCAGCCACTCTGTGGGCACGAGCTATGTCCCTAAACACAGAACACATCAATGTTTAATCTTCACATTAAAATCCACTGTATAAGTAATAAATATTTATAGGCTTCTGTTGTTCAATTGATGGTGGAGTTACCTGGTGAAGACTCCAGAGGCCAAGCCAAAGGTTGTGTTGTTAGCTCTTTGAAGGACCTCCTCTTCTGTGTCAAAAGGCAAAACGGACATCACAGGGCCAAAGATCTCTTCCTTCACACAAGTCATGTCATCCCTGCAGTTATCTGTGTAAAACAGCAGTAGAGAACTTTGAACAAATGGTGACTTTAGTCCATGTCCCCAGCTAACAGGGAACGTTCTCAGAACACTGGCCAACATTCTCTGAATGTTCTCTCAAAGTTATTAAAAACATTCAGTAATGTTAGTACAATTATTATTAAATAAATGTTTGAATAATATTCAAGCAATGACGTTAATATAACATTTAAAAAACTGGACATTTTGAACACT
The DNA here is from genome assembly GCA_036877545.1 of Yasuhikotakia modesta. NCBI lineage: Eukaryota > Metazoa > Chordata > Actinopteri > Cypriniformes > Botiidae > Yasuhikotakia > Yasuhikotakia modesta. The sequence goes on along the minus strand of JBAJNP010003130.1, from coordinate 38,339 downwards.
CCTTTTCTGCACACAAATTATAAAACACTCACCCAGCACACAAGGTGACAGAAAGTATCCATCTTTCAGTTTGGGATCGCTGGGAGTGAATTTCTCCCCTCCACACAACACCTTTGCACCCTAAAATAATTTCATGTTATATATTAACACAAAGCACAGCAGAACACAAGACAGATGGAGAAGGCCTAAGGACTGACATCTGGCTGCAACACAGAAGCTCAATGTTCTGCAGTACCTGTTCTTTAGCTTGGTTGATGAAGCCCAGCACTTTCTCCATGTGGGGTTTACTAATAAGAGCCCCCATGCGTGTCTCGTCCAGCAAGGGATTCCCAACAGCAATGGCCTTTGTCTTCTTCACAACTCCTTCCAGAAACTTGGGCATGATGTCCTTCTGCACAAACACTCGGGTTCCATTGCAGCACACCTGCAGTGATATTCAACAATGTTTTTATCTGTTAAAATATCAGCCTGAAGGTTTTAATGGTTCTCAGACTGAAGACTAAGACCAATTTGAGTTGTATAATAATATAGAAAAATAAACATGAACTTTTTCAGAAGAGTGTGGAGCAATCATGGCCTAATGTTTAGACTCAGACTTGTAACTCAAAGATTGCAGGTTCGAATCCCACTAGCAGCATAATAGCTGAGTCTGCATTTAAATATATGCACTGAATTTTAAGGAGTAAATACAACAGACGTTTCTCAATTTTTCACACCTCTCCCTGGGTGAGGAAGTTGGCCATGAGGGCCCCATTGATGGCATTCTCCAGTTCACAGTCCTTGAAGATGATAAGCGGTGATTTTCCTCCAAGCTCCAGAGTCACCTGCTTTACACCTTTGGCGGCCATTTCCATAACCTTCACGTTAAAAACAAACATGCATCTTAAACATTTTATTTACGTTTTGTAACATCCATTCTTATCAAATGTAAAACCAAGTATTTCTTGCTGACTATACATGTATAGATGTATACATACATCTCATATTAAAGTGAATTACTGTTAATATGACGTTGCATTAATGTTACCATATTGTTTTGAGGAAGGTTTTTCTAAGGGCTATACTGCACCTTCTTTCCAGTGGGCACACTGCCAGTGAAAGACACTTTAGCCACTTTGGGATGGTGACACAGCAGAGATCCAGTCTCAGCTGCTCCTTGTACCACATTAAAGAGTCCATCTGGGACACCAGCCTCTTTATAGATCTCTGCCAATACGACTGCTGTCACCGGGGTCATGGGAGATGGTTTGAACACCATGGCATTGCCTAAATGGGGAAAATAGGAAAATATAGCCGATATAGGATAAACAACCAATGCATGAAAACATAGATAGTGATCAGTTTATAGGCAAAAAGCATCCTAAGAATGTTTTCACTGTTTATTATATTATTATATAGTCATTAAACTTTAAATATATACTGAGTTCTCCTCATACCACAGGCCATTGCTGGTGCTGATTTCCAGGCAGCTATCTGGAAAGGATAATTCCAGGCTCCTATGCCGACACAAACACCCAGTGGCTCCCTTCGGGTGTAAGCAAAACTTCCTCCTGGAAGCTGAAAATGCTGGCCTGAAGACACAAATGCAAAGATGAACGTATATCCAAAATGCAGCGCAAGTCACTTTGGAGATGATGCGAGTCACACCAAACCTACCAGACAATGTGGGGGCAATACCAGCATAGTACTCAATAGTCTGCCAAGTAACATCAATGTCCACTAGCGCCTCAGTAATGGATTTGCCATTGTTGATCACTTCCAGTTTTGCAATGTTTTCTCTGCGCTCCTGTGCACAAGAACAAACCATCAACAGTTGGTTTAATAACCGGTACAACGGCCAAGACTGTGAGAGTGTAGATGTTTAGGTTTGTGTGGATAATAAACTGTCTGTTGACAGGAAACATGCAGCATTAGTTCTGGTCTATGTGCTGTGGATTTACCCTGATGATTCTGGCGGCCTCAAGCATGATCCGGGCTCTCTCCATTCCCGACAGCTTGCGCCACTTAAGATACGCAGAATGCGCACTTTTGATGGCCTCATCTACCTCCTCTTCCACACATGGGATCATGTCACACAAAACACGGCCTGGCAACATAATAAAAGCCGCATGCGACAAATGTAACTATCGCTTATGGAATCAACGCTGGTGCGGCAACTCTTGTAAAACTCAACAGTATGTAAAACTTGGGCACTAAAGTGGGAATAAGTCACAGGGATGTGCAATGCAATGAGGATTTAATGTTTTACTGTAAATAACGCAAAACATACCAGTCGCAGGTTCGTATACGGGCTCGGAGTTTTTTGCATGTTTCGGCTTCACTCTTGCTCCACCCCAGAAATTCAGCGGCTCTTTCACGACCAAAGTGCCCATAGATAAGTTCTGAAACTCGGGCAGGGACAAAAGTGGTTGCTGGGCCATTGTGATCTTGCTGGGAACCTGTTGATATAAATGGCGATTAATGCGTGTTAGAACATGTTTAATTCAACCATATGCATATTAATCGATGTAAGTATCGTTGGTAATGTCGTCAAACGACGATGCGCAACGCGGAGCGTGCAAAGTTTGACGCGAGAACAACGCTAATCGCTATTGCTACCACATTGTGGAAACGCCCCACTGTCCCAGAACGACCGCGGTCCAGAATACGCCGTGCATTACAATGTTTACGTTACATGCATTGATTTGTGCAAAACAAGACTATTTAAATAGCGATGCATGCAAATTAAATAAAACTGCAAAATGGCCGTTTGCAACCTCATACCTTTTCGACGAAAGCTGATAACTTCACTGAAGTGCACGTTGTTCGCTTTCTCCAGCCGTGCAGCGAAACGAGGACGTCTGCACAATTTCCACCCGATTTAAAGCAGATTGTTGCTCAAGATGACCCCGTGACTTAGTTGCATAACATGGGTGGGACGATATGTGAACTCCACCGTAAGCACCGCCTTTGCCACTGAATATATTTTTGATTTCAACATGTTTTGACCAAAGTTCCACATGGACACAATAGTACCATAAAACTTTCCGATCTCCAAGTCGATGACCATGATTCATCACTTTTGCACCAATGTCGACAGACATTTTCACAAGCTCCTGAGGTGGACAGCAAGTCAAACCTCAAATCGTCAAGTCTAAATGAGACACAGGATTGTTTCCACTTTGAACTTGTACTTTGTAAATGCCAAACAACCAGAACATTTACACAGAGACGGCATGTCTAGCCCATTTAAGCCCACCAGAAACGTAACTGTTCTTGTCACTTAGTAAAGGAATCTGTCAATAAATGATCTACTGCATTCTGTAGCCATGAGTAAAAGTCTACACAACACTTACCTGAAAACTACAGGACAGCTATATGTTACTATTTGTACACAGTAAAACTCTAGGTAAACTTTATCATGTATGGCAAAAATACAAAGAGACTGCAAGGGTAAAATTTGACACTTTACTCCAAATTACAAAACAATAAACAGGACCAACGCCTTTTTCTTGCATACTTAAACTCAAAGTAATCAGTGATAAAACAAAGACTGGAGAAGAATGAAATGTAAAGGTCGAAACTTACAAACGTAATTTATTTTACATAAATAAAACACACACAAACTGAAACAGAGAAATATTCTAACAATCCAGGGATCAAAAAGTAATACTTTTGCTCGTCTGTGAAAAGTTAAACATTTGGATTATCTCAGTCTGATATAAAGTTTATTTGAAGTTCATAAAACAATTATGGCTACAGGAAAAAACTTTTTTTAACCCTTTGAGCTCAAACCTTTAAATATCTGCAAATATAAATTCAGTTATGCAAATATTTATTTACATAAATGTTAATGACTGTATGTAATAAATTTATGTGCATAACTACTTTTGCTTGAACATTTTCTGTTAAAACTTCACTACATATAATTTAAAAATGTACAGGTTTACCTGAAAAACAAAAACTGGGAAACTAAACACGCACTCAAAAACTAACATGAGTTACAGAATCTTCAGTGATTACCGCATGACTAACAAATTCTCACCTTTCGTTCCATAATGTTCAGCAAATAGCCTATTTTTAACATTTACTGTTCATGAAAACTTGGCAGCTTGTGGAGGTGGTCCTAAAAACCCACCAGCTTGTTTGGTGGCGGCGCGGGAGGGAGCGAGACCCAACATCTTCTGGATGTTCTGAGGAGAAGCAGGAATTCAGAGGTGAATTTCACAACAATGTTGGAGTGTTGTGCTGGAGTGTTAACTGAATTAACAGCGTTAAGCTTCTCTTAAAATAAAATAAATGCAAAGGAAGTTTCTAATGTGCTTTTTATATTGATTCTAATTATACTGTGTCTTGCATTTGTAACACTGTCACATTGAGTACAGGCCTGAGTGGCTACAAAAATAAGACATTACCTGTCTAATTGACATGGTGCACAGGATGTAGAGGAAGATGAAGGAACAGTCAGTGTAATCTTCACCAAGAAGGTTGCGATGGGAAAGACCTTGAATGTAGGACAACGGGACAAATGGAAGTTTGGCCACAACACGTCCATCAAAGCTGGAATGACAAACAGCAGGACTTTATATATCTGGCCATTTCATGCAATACAAAAACAAAGCAATATTTGCCTAAAGATCATTTAGTATAAAGCTTCTGTGAAAAATATGAAACTACATACATGGAATTGAACATTCCCATCAAAGCAGTGAAGCAAAACCCAATGGCAAACATTGACTTCATTCGTACCTGCAATTAAAAATATAACTTATGATGCATTTGTTTGTTTAAAAAAACAATAATAAACCATAAACATAACTTGTTAGATGCTAATCACATTTACATTAAATAAAGTTGAAAAAAATAGCATCAAATTACAAATTATGATACAATTTTGAATGTTGCAATACCATCGACAAATCTCTGTTATTATTCTTGAGTTTCTCCTCTTGTCTCTCTGTTGAATACAATAAAGATTTTACTTAGAGGTCGTGTTGCATAATAATAAAAATATTACAAATGTCTTAACTGTCTCACTTACCAATTTTCTTCTTCTGTTGACGGCCAGCTGATTCTGTAATCGTCTCTTTCTTTTTCTCCACTAGAATAAGATAAAACGAATATAATAAGATGTTTTAAAACGAGGTCACATGGGTTAAACAGAATCAAAGGACAAATGACGGATTTATAACTTACGTTTTTTACTTTGCTTTTCAACCTCGGCCTTTAGTCTCTTGTACTTGTCTGTGCGGTACACCAGAACCCATGTTATTCCTGTCAAAAAATAGGAAACCTTTAAAAACGCATGCAAACGCGTTTTAAGCACATTTCAGTCTTAGTCGCTAATACCAGGTGAAGCTTATGGACGTACATCGGTATACATACCTTCTGCTAATAATGCTGTGCAAATAGATATAAACACAATGAGAATCGTATCTGCAAACATCGTGCTCATCTTGAAGACGGGTTAGTGTGTCTGGATACGAGTAAAATCTGTATAATACTTCGGGTCACACACTCGGCAAGCAGTAGCGTCAGCATTAGTGTGGTGGCGTCATCAATGTGCGACCCAGTTCCTCGTGGGTCAATCTGTGGTTGTGTTATGAGCTCTCGACTCCACATCTCCTCTAGTGGCTGTGACCCGTAATATGTACGTAAGAAAGATGAACACAGGCCTGTACAATGACAACTGATTTTTAAAAACATATTTCCAGGCTGTAGTAAGTGATGCTTCAAATTAATATTTAAAATATTTGGAAAGGCAACTGTAAATGCAGCTATTATTCATTATTTGCTTGTTTTCGTTTTTGAAACAAAAAAGACTGTGAATCTGTGCTAAAGACTGTGAATCTGTGCTTTCTTTTAAAACCTTATAAAACATGTAACCTACTGCTAGCTCATGTTGTTAAAGTGACTGTTTTAAAATGTCAAGTGTATAATGCAAATGATCACCAATGTTAATGTAATTACCAATATTTACTTAAATAATGGACACATTTACAACACATAACTAGTTTACAATTCTAAAAAATATGTTTCAATGCTCAATGCATCTAAGTTTATTCCAGTGTACTGTGTATTGTGGCCGTCTCAAAATATCCCACACACAGTATTTCAGAATACTGCTGAAGAAATAGTGCCTATATCATTTTAAAAGCAAAGCCCTGCAGAATGCAACAAAAAGTAGCATGATATGTATGTATGTATGTATGTACTAGGATCATGGCATGAAGTACCCTGGTCTTTTGGGTACTATGGTTGTCAATAAGTACCATTATCAATACTATTGTATTACTGGTACTATCACTGAGCTGATGGTATGTCTTGGTATTTCTAAGATCCTTAACACCACAAGGGCGTTTCTGAAGTTATTTTACTTTTTCACTGTGATTTCATCGCGATGGTTCTGTATTATAGTTCTGAGTTCAAGTTTAAATGCTACGGAAACAAAGGTCTAGTACGCCAGAGGTCAAAGGCGTATGTAACACCACACACAACGCCGAAATAGAGAAAGTTAGACACAACTGAAAGGGCGAAGAGGAGGAGCGCCGCTGCGTGTCGTGGTAAAAGCAGCCGACAGCTTCAGTGTGCGCACTGACAGAATGGCAGGAGACAGCGAGCGCAAGTTGGACAATCAAGCCGAAAACGAGCATATTGTCAGGCAGCCTTTTCTCATCGGGGTAGCCGGCGGCACTGCCAGCGGCAAGGTTGGCATTTTGGTTAACCTAACGTGTTTATTGTATCACTGATCGTAGCGTTTTGTGTTTGTCTGCGAGATGCGCTCACGCCGACCGCGTGGCTCATTGTCAAACGCAACCAAGGTGCCTGTTACACGTATTTTATTCCAGGAATGTTCTCGCATCACTAACCTATAAAACCCTTTAGCTTTATCATGTATAACGTGATTTAATCCACGTGAGTATATTCACGTTTGATCCTGTAGTTCAGCAAAAACATAAGTAAATCATCGAAAGTAATACATACGTTTAAAACTGCTGTGTGTTTAGAGAGGTGAGCACTTTGGCAGTTCGTATCCTTTAATATAAAGCTGTGGATAAAGCTGTTGATCTTTTTCCTGCTTTAGACCAGCCACCCATACACAATGGCGATGGGGTACTTTCCAACTTATTAAAAAGCACTTACTCAATATTATTATTTACACGTCCGGTGCTCAAAAGGCAGCTTTAGTTTATTGGCACGAATTGACGGCGTTTATAAGCATCCGGCTTTATTAGCCGCTTTGTGTCGAGTCAACACATTGAAACGAGCGTCTTTGTTGTTAGAAAACGGCATGAGTCGCGCCGGCTGAAATCCCCATTGACATTCCTTCAGATGCATTAAACACAATCGGCTCCTGAACGCATTTTATATAGTTTTCAGATGCGTATACGACGCGATATACAGGACGCGTAAATCTGCGCTTTCATTCGTATGAAGCGTTGACGGTCGGACGTTGTCTGCCATCGCAACTGTTATCCTAGCAGACACATGCGCAAAGCGTCTCTTTGTTTTACGGGATGATGGTGAGCGAAAACAAAGGACGAAATGAATCTCTTTATGTGTGTTAACGCTAAACTTAAACTAAGAACAACTAAGAAATCTGGGTGAGCGGAGATTTTGCTGTCCAGCGTTATTGGGGTCAGTGAATCCGTGTCACATCTTACCTCGTTACGTGGGTTGAAGACGTGCGTCGCGCGGCGTTGCGTCAAAACGCTTCCTATATTGACGTATGATTGCCTTTGGTTTTTGTTATATAATTTTCTTGCAGGGCATTTTTTTTTATTTCTGTTTACAACGTGCGTGTCGTTATGTACTGTGTTTTTTATTGCATTGTATTTTAATTTTCATTTTATTTATTCATAACTGTGATTGTAAAGTTTCCGTAGTTTCTGGGTTATGTTGAGCGATAATCTCTCGCAGCTGTCAGGTGCACAAATACGGAGAACGTGTCGTCTTATTTCTCAGTAAATAAGATTTGGCTGGTCTCCCAGAATCGGTATGTTAGCATTCTTGTGGCCATTTCCCCAAAATGTTTTGTCCAATGCTAATGCATTATGCCTTGAATGCATTGTCTTCCTTTACCCAATGTACTGACATCAGTTTTAATTTACATTCTGCATTGGAATACATTCAATACATTCAATGGAATACATCAATACATTCTGCATTGATGGAAACCGCTCTACCACAGCGGATAACTGTCCAAAGCAACTGTACCTAGTAGTATATGACACATGCACTACCGTGGTTGTGGGTATAACAAGCAACACATTGCATTCAAAGTATAAATTTGACAGTAAGTCACTTTGGTTAAAAGCAAATGCATGAGTTTAAATGTTCCTAATCTTTAATTCGCCATGATCTGCCTCTCTAATACAACAAGACATTTTTATGCTGCAGTTTAGCTTGTTGGGTAAACAAGAACACAGCCTGGAAATTCAGTAGGGGAAAGTTTAATCATAACCAACAAGAACAAGGTTTTTCATTGTTTATTTTTTTTTTCAGTCTTCCAAGGTAATGTTAGGGTGTGTCTCTAGTAATGGATGTTGACAGTGACAGGCAAGGTTTGTAGATGTTCCCTCTGCAGTCTCTTCTTCCTTCTGGCTGTAGGTTTTTATGAGTTTATGATTTACTGAACGTTGATGAATCAAAGGTAAATGACTCCATACGCCTGCAGGACAGTGAGTGAGTCAGTGGGTTTAAAAAGTATCTGGCTGGAGTTTGATAGCCAATGGGCAGCACCAAATTTCCACGTTTTAAACCACAGAAGCACAGAATAGTTTGTTGTATGTTTTATTAACACTGCGGGAAATGTAATTTTTACATAAAAATAATGTATTTATAAGCAGTGGTGAGGCTAGTAAAATACAAGTTAGTTGCCTGATTAGCTGGGTTTTGATTTGAATTCGTAAACAGTAACACAATCTTTTAGATTCTGCATTTTTGATAATGTAATTTAACTAATTTTTGAATATATTTAGATTACTTTTTTATTATGAAGGGAAATGAAAAAAGCAAGTTACGTTGTTAATATTTGCACTGGTGTTGGGGCTGTTGCCTTTTTGTGTTGTGTGTCATGTTGCATTAATTTTGAGTAAATCTCTGTCCTTAATTATGTGGTTTTTAGAGTCACGGTGGTTTGCGTGTTGGATATTAAGGATTCTGCACGCAGTTGTAGTGCAATTATTAGAAAGTTGTTTTCTGAAGCTCACAGTTATTGAGTCAGGTAAATTTCTCACGATACAAGAACACACCGCAAACAGAAAACGGCAGTTAAGCCAATACTAGTGAGTAATATTCTTTAATGCCAGTTTACAATTTTAGGTTGTACAAATATTTCCCTAACATTTGCATTAGTTAAAAAACATGAATAATGTTATTTCATATTTCAGATTGGTTTAGGATTGGTAAAAATGTTCAGATTTTATCTTATGTTTATTAATATTATTGTTTGGTTATAAGAACGTTATTCAAACTTTTTTAATTCTGTTTCTGTAAAACATTTTTAAAATGTTCCACTAATTTGATATGCATATGTTAAAAATAATTTTGATAATGTTGAGAGAATGTTAGTCTGGGTGGATCACATGTGCTGCCTCACCCCTGACTGTGATGTGCGGTTCTCCTACCACATAAATATATCATCACAGTGTTTGTTAAACAATCAGTTTGATCCTTCATTTATGATATGCTTTGTTTCAAAGGCCTAAAGGTGTTAAAAAGACAACGAATGGTTCCTGCTAACATACTTGGTGTGTGTGTGTGTATGTGTGTTTGTCTTACACAGGGTGTGGTACAGCTTGGACTGTTTGTGGATTATGCTTTAAATGAACTGACAGTATTGTAGCCATTGAGGAATAGCTAAAAGCTTTGTCGGACGTTTAAGCACTGAGCAACCCAGCCTCACATCTGATCACTCTCTGTTTATGTGCGGGCGAGTCTTTATGGTGTTGACTTAAACTAAACCTGTGGTTTTATTGTTTGGTGGGGGTGATAAATGATTTGACTGTCATGCGGTCAATTAATAAACGCTTGCCAAATAAATGGTCACAGGGCATTATATGTTTAACATTTGATAAAACAATAGTTCCACCAAAAATAAATATTGTCACTCTGTTGAGTCAAACCCATTGTGTGGTGTACAGAAGTCACACACTAATAAGTTCAGCATAATAAGTAGATCATTCCTAGAAAACTGTAGATCAGCTTGTCTGTTTGATATTGCTAAGCTGCAGAAAGATGCCAAATGCTTTTGGTTTAGTGACAAGGCAAGCAGGCTCCTGTTCACCATAACTGCTAGTGGTTTGTGGTTTTTGGGTTGTGTCTGTGTGTGTCTCTCTGTGTGTGTAGTGGGTTTTTTTTAAATAATAAGGCATGTTTCTTGTGTGAGGATAAATCCGTTAAGGGATGGACCTGACAGAAAAAAGGCTTGTTGTGCAGTCACAGGGCCAGTTTTGTTATGTAATATTTTGTTTGTGCCTTGAATGGGGGAGGTGCGGTTTGCAGATGCCTTTTACCTTATAACTGAAAGGTTATTTTTTTTAGGATTTGCTTTCAAAACTGCAGTCTGTAACTTTTATATAAAAAAACCCCAATTGGATATTAAGCAAGTATTTGCATGAGTGTTAAAAACTGCCTGCATGCTTCACTCAGATTTACAATAAGTTTATTATAATGATTGTTCATTCTAGCTGTTAGGTTAATATCAAGGGTTTTGACAGTTTGGCTTTATCTGTCATTAAGTATGTAATGCAACAATTTTGTCGTTCTTTCCTTCAGTCATCAGTTTGTGGGAAGATCATGGAGCTTCTTGGTCAGAATAAGATTGACCATCATCAGAGGCAGGTGGTCATCCTCAGTCAGGACAGTTTCTACAGGGTTCTGACCCCTGAGCAGAAGTCCAAAGCTCTAAAAGGACAATTCAACTTTGACCATCCAGGTACAGAAGCTGTAGACCCATGTTCATGTCTTATTTATTTTCATTTACATTCTTTATATTGAGAGGTGAACGATGCACAACATCCCTGTCCACTATTATTTCACCAATTTTCCAAGTTTTTGAGAGCTTAAAATATGTGAGTAGTGAACTTATGTGACTCTCTGTCTGACTCAGCCGCCCTCATGCACCCACTAAGTGACCAATCACATGCTTTTACAATCCCACCACCTGTAAAAGAGGCATCAAATACTGTTGCTGCATAGAATGTCTCTCAAATCTCCTGTTTCCAGATGCGTTTGATAATGAGTTGATAGTCAAGACCCTGTGTGATATCATGGAGGGAAGAACTGTACAAATTCCAGTCTATGACTTTGTCACTCACTCAAGGTCAGTTACTGTTATGTTTTTTAGAAGTTAACTGTGTGATTATCTTTTTCCTGTGTGCACAAATTGGGGTCAAATAAAGTAGTCTGTTTGTTCAGGTATTTCCTGATACGCTTGTTTGTTTTTCTACACAGAAAGGAGGAGACAGTCACGGTTTATCCAGCAGATGTGGTTTTATTTGAAGGAATCCTCATGTTTTACTCGCAAGAAATCCGAGATCTGTTCCAGATGAAGCTGTTTGTGGACACAGATGCAGATACGCGGCTGTCACGCAGAGGTGCGTGTGGGCTTCTGCGAGGTTGATCGATCTCGACAGAGATCACAACAGATTCAGCCAGTCTGTTGTTGTAGCTGATAGTGTTGATGAACGTTGTCACAGTATTATAACTCACCTGTTTTTCTAATTCTCTTTTTCCTGACATAATTCCCTCCGTCTGCAGTCCTGAGAGATATCAGTGAGAGAGGTCGTGACCTAGAGCAAGTGCTGAGCCAGTACATAACTTTTGTTAAGCCTGCTTTTGAGGAGTTCTGTCTGCCAGTAAGTAACATCCTGCACTTGTAACTCAGAGTTGGCAGGTTATCTATATATTTAAATATGTGTGTTTGTATATGTATGTATTATGTTAACTGAAATATATAGCTTCTAGGTGTCTATGAGAAGAAAATGAGAAGATGTGTTTTACTCACTTTTATGTGACAGATTTTATCACAGAAGTTTCTGGCATTTTGTCAAACGAAAGTGTGTGATGAAAAATATTTGGCCGCTGGAATGTTACCGTTTCCCCTCAGGGCTTCTAACTTTTCTCCTCTGTTATTTGTTGTACTCTTAGACAAAAAAGTATGCTGATGTGATCATTCCAAGGGGAGCTGATAATCTGGGTAAGGCATTAATGTGTGTGTTTATTGCCCCGGTGTGTTATTGGACCTTTCCGTGGAAGACAGGAGACGTAAATACCTAGATATGGAAATGTTTGGGAACGGTTATCATACATTGTTTTGAACGGAGGAATGTTTTGAGGGTGCCAAGCAAGGTTGCGCCTAAAGTCTTGGGAGCTCCAGCATGTTTAGTCTTTTCCTCTGTTGTTACTAATTCTTTGTTTGTTTAAACACAAAACTAGACCTGTGAAACCAGAGCTAGTCCTTTTCCACAGAACATTTATTATTGGGTGTTATATTTCTTTCTCAAGCAACGTCTAAATCTTCCACACTAAAGTACAACTTGTGAAGCATTTTAGTGAAAAAAAATATTTTATATATTTGATAAATTATTAAATTGATTTGATAATTTTTTTTATCTAAACCCATGTGTACTTATTTCTCTCTCTTTGTAGTTGCCATAAATTTGATAGTGCAGCACATTCAGGATATTCTGAATGGGGGCTTAACCAAACGCACGAACGGCTACCTCAACGGTCACAACACGCCTCGTAAACGGCACCCCTCAGAGTCCAGCAGCAGACCCCACTGACCGGCCCTCTCACAGGAAGTTAGAGGATGCAGGAAGAAAACAACGGGGCGGTGGGATGAAATGAACGCTTGTGCATTCTGTTAATTAGCCAACACTGTATTCAAGAAAATAATGAAAATTTCAAAGAGAATTTCCAGCCTTTTCATTTCATACTGCTTACTACTTTTTGCACCGTTGCCGCTTGATTTGGTACAAGCTGGAAAGAAAAACAGTTCTGGGATAGTTAAAGGTCAACATTTTTCTTCTATTTATTTCAGTGTTTTTTTCAGTGTACCTCTTTGAAAGTGTTTTTGTTGAATAAATGGGGAGGGTGAGGGTTCGAATGTTTAAATATTACATGAGTCTATGGTAACGAGGCTTTACTCTATATACCTCCATTTCTCCATTTTTGAATTGGTTTTAAGAAACCGTTTAATTATTTTTTGTCACCACTGAAACATCCTTCAGAGGCCAAAGACAATTGGTATTTTGCTACCCCTTCGTCTTTCCTTCCTGGTTGGCACTATAGTTGTTGTTTTTAGTGGTCTGGCATTATTTGTATGATGTCCCTCTAAAATCAGTGTTTCTAGCAGAAAGATAACTGTTTATTCCTTCATTTCACTTGAACAATTCAGGCAGTGTTGCTTTGTCACAACAGGCCTCTCAGGGTGTAGTTATTATAACGAAAAATGATAACTTGCTTAACTTGCTTATAAGGGAAAAGACAAGACTGTATCTTTCTCTTGAACTGATCCTATATGACGACATTACAGACACCACCTATAAGTTAAGATATAGTGCTATAGTGGCTGAATTTACAACATTAGCTAATTGAACATATTGTGTGTACTATATATCTTGCTTGTGTTTGAATTACAGAAGTGCTTTTGATTGGCCTATTCTGGCCCTCCTGGAATATTCATACACAAACTGACCAATCACTGCTTCTCATTAGGAATGGCCACGTGCTTTAAAAACCCAAGCCCAGTTGTTCAATTGTGCGGTTACATTGGAGTGTTGGCCAAAACAGTGAGCTAGCTATACTAGCATATATACTATGCACTATACCCTTAACTCTTTTAATGCAATTTGCCATTTTATATGAAACTCTTTAGTTAAACTTTGTAAGTGGCATTTAGACAATTAGGTGGAATAGTTTACTTGAAATTAATTCTCAGTCTCTTTATTCTGTTTGTTGCAATGCATTTTTTTGTTTCAGTTTTGTTTTGTCATGTTATTATTTTTTAAATGACCTAAATCGATATTTCACCAGTATTGTGACTTCATAAATGCCCAGGCTAGCCATAAAGTCTACACCATGTTGCCACTTTGGTCAGTATTTGACAAAACTCGCCAAAGAGTATTTTTTTTTTTAGCATTTCAATCTCCAAGCTGTCTGATTTACACACACACACTGCATACTGTGCCCTGTAGCAAAATGTCCTGTATTTTATAGATACAGTGAAGTCATTTCATGCCACTCGTTCAATGAAATCGTTCAGGGACATGGGTTGTAAATACCCAGCTGTTGACCCAGGGTTTTCATCTAAACAAACTGAACTTGACTTTGATCTCATATCTCTTTCCTTTAATCTAGATTTCCGTAACTGTGCAACACTCACACAGATTTACACAGAACTGCTGGTTTCCAATTGAAATGTATTCTGTCTGGCTAATTTTCTGCATTGCTGCTATGGTACGGGGTGGCTTATTTACAATTCAATGTAAAGAATTACACGATCGGTTGTTCAATTATGTAAATATATATTTGATTTTAAAAGCTGATGTTTCTCTTTGACATGAACAATAACTTCATTTAAATATGAGATTTGATTTAATCAATCATTTTATCTGGGCAGCATGTAAAAATTGAATATTGCGACTTGAATACTTATTTAAAGTTCTTACCCCTGGACTGTTTATTTGGCTGCAGTTGTAGAAATGCGTTGAAGTTTTTAATGTTACGTCCACATTGTTATTAATTAATTTGAAATTTCTTACCAAATGTTTTCGAAGATTGAAAACATTGCAACAGATTTTCTGCCATTGTAAATTATTGTATGTTTAAACTATAAACCTTTTCTTTGTTTTCATGTTGAATTATTTTTGAAATGTTACGTGGCTAGGCTAAACGTTGTAAATATTGTATTTCTAATCAAAAACCTTGTGGGTTACTGAGACACACAACACACAAGGTTGTCTGAGACATTCAGACCTCCCATTCGCTATCAGACAGGGTTTGGGTATATCAGCACAGATGTAAACACCAGCTTTTGAAACCGATGCAGTACACGTTACAAAAAGCTCAGCTCATTCCTCAATACAATCATGGTGTCATAGTCATTATCTCCGTCCTAACACCTCACACACTCCGTGTGTACTCCTACTTGACTCAAAATGATGCAAATATAGTAACTTTTTTACTGAAATGTTTGGAGTTTATGTTGTTGTTATCATTTAATGTGGAAACAATTTGATGGCTCCCGCACTACTGTCTGTCATTAGGGTAAACTCTGCTTAAATTAGAACATGTTTAACTTTTGTGTTTGTGTTGATATTAGAAGTTGTTCCAGCCTGGAAAAATTGACCAAGAGTTGTTTTTGGATTTCAGAAATAAGGTGTTCTGCATGATGGGCAATTATAGGGTTAAACCTGTTTCTGTTACTGAAGTTACAAATGCTTTTCGGTTATGCCGCTTGCAAAGAGAGTGTTAAATGCAAAGACGGCCTAAAACACACTAACAGAATGGTTTTCTTTATTTAAACAGGTTGCATGCTTAGATGTTGTTGGACCAAACAGAGCTACAGTGGCAAGGCTTTAAAATGATTTCTGTGACATTGAGTATTAATTACACTTTATCTAAACTCTTGAGACTGGAGAAATACATGGGCTTTATTTCAAGTGTCTCTGTGGTTTAAAAAAATCCATAATATCTGTATCATCATGTAAATGTGTAAACATTGCAGAAATTTGCATAAACTGATGGACAGCAAAGCTGAATAAATGTTTTGTACTGCTCATGTTTGTTAAATGTAGATTCCTTGGCGACATGTCACTCATTTAGACACATCACTACACCAAATTACACAATGTAATAGTAATGATTTAACCCAAGTCGCACTAAAAAGAAAACAAAAAGGTACAGAGAGGGGTTTTGTTCTTTGTCCACAGTAGCGCGTCATTATTATGCGACGGGTATAATACGTCATCGAGTGTCGCCAGCACGCACCGGAGTCCATATTGGTCGTTCAAGCCGAAACGGTTTATTTAATGAAGAGTGTGCGTGTGCTAATTTAACTACATAGACCCACTAGTTCATACTTTACACAAGTATGTCCTCCAGTGACTTTTATTTGAGGTACTATGTTGGCCATAAAGGTAAATTCGGTCACGAGTTCTTGGAATTTGAATTCAGACCAGACGGTGAGTGAGGCGCCAACTTAACAAGCTAGTATGCTAGCATGCTAACAACCTTTCTGCTTAGAAAAAATGTCTAATTAAAAAACTAACTAATCAAAGACATTTTCAACCAGTTTTCACTTTATTACGTGTTGATCTGCACTTAGTCGTAGTCAGTAAAGCCTAATGTGTTATATCGTGCACACAAGACACGTTACACGCAAACACACACGTTACCAGTGTTTGATATCCTGAAAGTATTCAGTTGTTTAACTCAACAAATAATGTTTCTGATTTTAAAAATCCTCTTAAATTGATATGTGACTATTAAGGGTGCTCATAAAGTTTTATTTGTCTGTGTTAAATTGTATTTATTGTTTGTTACCGTCTAGGCAAGCTGCGATATGCAAACAACAGTAACTACAAGAACGACGTCATGATCAGAAAAGAGGTAAACTTCGCTTCCTGATTACGTCACGTTTATGTGATGGCGTTATATTAATGTTACACATGTTTTTTTCTCGTAAAGGCTTATGCCCATAAGAGCGTAATGGAAGAGTTAAAAAGGATCATTGACGACAGTGAGATCACAAAAGAAGACGACGCATTGTGGCCTCCCCCAGACAGGGTCGGCCGACAGGTTTGTAGAGTTTTTGCTTATATATAATGCTACAACTAATGTAGTATTTTGTCTATTCCCTCAGTACATGCTATTTGAGTCATTTATAGTATAACTTTTCCAGAACCCACACTGCATGTGTCCTTCTCTGTTATAGTATAATAAAATATAATTGCTCTGGTCACCGTATGGTGAAATCAGATTTTATTGCACTCAATAGTGTTTTTATTTTATAAGGAACTGGAGATCGTCATTGGTGATGAACACATCTCGTTCACAACTTCCAAAATTGGATCTTTAATTGATGTCAACCAGTCCAAGTAAGTAGTTTTGTTTTGTAATATGCTGGTTCCATTTGTCAACCAGTGGAGTTCTCCACAGTTTCATTATGACATTATTATGTTTTGTGATGTCATAATAGTGGTAATATGTTTTTGTGATGTCATTCTTCAGGGACCCAGAGGGGCTCAGAGTCTTCTACTATCTGGTCCAGGATCTGAAGTGTCTTGTGTTCAGTCTCATTGGTCTCCACTTCAAAATCAAGCCCATCTAATCGCTTGGCTGCTTTTAATTTGTGCAAAAATATTTTGTTTTTTGTTTTCAACATTTGTATATTGTTTGATGGATTTTTTTTTTTAAATAAAAAACTTGATCTACAATTGTTTGTCTTTCAAGAGCCCAACCTTCTACAATAGAGGGTTATACATCACCTCAAAATGTTAATGGTTACACATTTTTTTGAACTCTGAGTCATAAATGAAGGGCAATACAAAAGAAGTGAAATATTAAGGGTAACAGAGGGGAATACATGATGGCTAAATGTGTCTTATGCACAATTAGATTTGTGTCTAAACTTCTAACTTACCTTCTAATTATCTTAAACTAGTTTTTAAATTAAACTTTGTACTGTCACTGCAGAAGTCAGTTTGACTAAGGGGTGTGTTACCGCAATATAAGTTCTAGATGAGAGGGCAATTTTAGACAGTACTGGGTTTCTGTGAAGAAGGTAGGCATCTGTAAACCATAGTTCTCCACTGCTTTATTTAGAAATTCACCACTAATTTAATAGAGGTGGTAGATTAACCTGGGAAAACCATTGAAAATACAACAGTATAAAGATTAGCTTATATTTTTAATACACTGGCATTTCACATTATATTTAGATCTAGGCTCTAGCTGTTAAGGCCTTTTACTTATAAATCAATTACTTCAGCATGATTTAAATATCAAGCAATCACACATGGTTATCCACACAGTGCTGAGCTCATTATTTCTACAATAAACCATTACAGATGTCACAAAGTTGAGTCCTCATCTAATAACAATAAAACACAAAAGACACATCATGAATTCAGATCAGTCCCAAATGCCCAATGCTTTAATGGATGACTTCCAACAGATTAAGTGCTTTTGGTTTAATGAATGGGCTTTCCCTCAAGGACAGTGAAAATGTCCTCCAAGGACTTGTGAACACACTTAAGGAATTCGTGAACATTCCTGGCAGGGTAGCTGGACACGTTGCACCCAATCCATTCATCATGGACCCCGTAGCCCACCCCGAAACCATCAGGCACCACGGGAGCAAACCCACCCAGACTGACTGCAGGACTGGTGAGAGTGCTGGTGGACAGGATGTTGTGGTTTATGGCGGCATATGCTGGGTCCAGATACAGACTGGGCAGTGCCAGTCCTTTAGAATTAGCCAGGTAGCGCATGGCAAAAAGATGGCGGTCGAATCCCTGACCTAAATGTAAAAGAACAAAGACACTTTAAAAAACATAACTGAAAAATATTACTGCTGTGTTTTACTGGTAATACTGGTTGTGCCTTGGTAATATAAATATCAAATCTGCCCTCTTAATAATGCAAAACACAACTTGTAAGTATAACTAAGAAGTTGGTGAAGTGCTACACTTACCCATGGCTGCTTCTTTGGTGAGCTGGCCATGATATTTAGAACATTCTTTTAGCATGTCCTGTAGCTGATCCACACTGTGCTGTCCGGGCTGCTGCACGAAGGCCTTAGCACAGCGCTTTGTGTGAATGCTAGCAGGACGGATGGTTTCTGTGCGACCATGTTTAAAGGCTGCAGTGCTACAGGACTCGTATGTGGCAACAGTCTGCCCATACTGCCGCAGGTAGCCCATCTGAAAAGCCAGCTGGGCGATGGCGTCTGGGCTAAGCTTCTTTTTCTTCAGTTGTTCCTTTCCACCTTTCTTGAACTCCATGGCATCGATGGTGAGCTTTGACACGGCAGCATGAAAGTTCTCCTTAGCTTTTGTTATTCCAGCCTTTAACCCTTCATTTAGTTTGAATTCCAGTCGTCGGACAGCAGAGGCAGAGTCCACAGACGCCGGCTGGGAGGCAGGGCTAACCAGAGGCTTCTCCGTGGTGTCCTTGAAGACCTCATTTTGGAAACGGAGGACAGCCACGCCGTCACCCCACGAGTGCTCAAAATTGATGGCCGCCTGTCCGTCCTTAGCCAAGATGACACTGAAGGACTTATCATACCAGCGATTGCAGCCGTCACCATGAAGCATGTTGTGGGAGATGTGGATATAATCTTTCATCTCCTCTTCATCCAGGCAGAGGCAGAACAGAGCGTTGTCTACTAACCCCAAAGCTTCAGCGTTTCCAGCATCCAGTAGCTTTTGTCTCAATCCTGCCCAGGTGTCCCTGTTCTCACTCGTCAGAACGCCCAGCGGAAATGAAGGAGCTGGTGTGGGGTCTGCTAGGATGTATTTCAGGTGAGCATGAATCTCAGAAGGTTTCTTCAGGTTACCGTCCCGATCCAGCGCATCAAACACATACAGGTTGCCGCGTCTTATCACAAGCAGGTGGTGACCCTTATCATCCGTGAAGAGCTCGTCACGCTTGTGCTTGGGAATTCGTGTGGAGTTGAAGAGGCGGAAGTATTGGGACATGTCCAGGGGATATGCGTTCACCATGTAGGCTCCGAACCACGAGATGGAGGGGGGCACCCATCGGATGAGCTTCTTGAAACTCTGTGTGTCACTCTTGGCAGGGTTAAGATGGAAAACCTCAGGCTCAAGCAGACCAGCACGCAGCGTCTTCATAAACCTCACGGCTGAGCACACCATGTTGGTGGCACGCACAAGCTGGTCATTGTACTCAGGTTTAGGGTCGGGGTTGAAGGACATGAAGGGGTTGAAGTTGAGCACAACCGACTCTCGAGCGGACAGGTACATGTCAAACCATGGAGCTGCAGGGCAAAAGAGACAAAATAATTAGCTTGCAACTAAACATATTTATTACAAATGGAACATTTGTAGAGAGAGAGAGAAAGGGAGAGAGAGAGAGAGAGAGAGAGAGAGCTCTCACCTGATATATAGCTGGTGTGCTTGTTTTGCTTGTCTAAGGCCACAAGTTCTTCATGTAATTGCTTGCCTAAGCCATTCTGGAAATCTTGTGCTACTTTCTCTGTTTTACTGTCAGAAGACAGGAAAATGTCATAATACAATATGCACATATGATACAATATGAAATATTTAATATAGCCATACTTAATAATTACCTGTACTGTTCATCTTTCAGCAATGGCCTCTGAGCTGCCAAATATCGGCGTATTGTATCTTCCAGTTTTGGGACTGGTAATCTGTATATGAGAGATAAATCCAAGGATTATTATATTCTTTGATGTATAATATTATATATTGCCCAGTATAATATTATATATTGTTATACATTCATTATATATATAATGAAAAAGACTGTATGATTTTTAATAAAGTTTTCCAGCACACAAGTCAAATCTCCCTTTAGTCACATAAAACTAACTATATTTTAACTATATCTTGTCCGAGGCAACAGGAGTAAGTGAAGGGGACATATTTACATGTAACACCGTGTCCCCATCCCCTTGCAACTAAAGGATAGACTTTGCACTTTCACCTACATTATGTCGTTTAACTTAAACTCGCGTAGACAAAGGGTTTACATGCAACATTTACACCTACAATCGCTGTACATAGCCCATTGTATTTCACAAATGAAAACGAAAGCATTATGGAGGTTAATTCTATGATTTCTATTCTATGAAAAGGAGTCGTGTACGTGAAATCCACCCACCTCGGCAGACTCTTCTGATAATGCATTGTGGGAACGATACTTTTGTGCAGAAACTCGAGTCCAGCTGCATCCTTACTGCTGTATTGACGGTGGGTGGAAGTTATCAACAGTGCGGACCGACTCCTCAACAGCTTCAACTTACCCAAGGCTGAACAATTTACAGGAGAAAGCAAAACTGCCATCGTTCAATATTAATTTACGAATTGCGCGTATTTGTCCAAAATCGACCTATCTGAATGGATAACTCGTCTGTCTGTTGTTTAATAGTTATAGTGCTGTCATCCGACCCACTGAATGAAAGCTACGAGACAGGTCAACTATAATCTTTGTCAGTAGCGTCAACAATTGGCTAACAATGAGCTGCCTACACAAACGTATGAGTTTATACTTAAGAAAACCTAAAACCTGAAAAATAGATTTTCCCCTAAATGCTTTACAGCTTCAAAATTTCATATTTTAATATTTGATTCAGTACTTCCGCCTACGAACTGTCTTATCCTTCAAAATAAAAGTCCTGACACAGCGTACGTACCTATTGATCAAATTGCATTTTGTGTAAATCAAAATGTATATATATATTATTAAATTATGATTAACTTATATATTATTATAAATAATTGCAAAAATTTGTGTATATTAAAATACACCATTTCCACACATTTTAAGCTTTTAAAAATCTCTCAAAATAACCACTGGAGACCTTTGGAGGAGACCCCGCCTTCAAATCCGATTCTCCCGTTTGATTGGTTTAGCCACAAACGTCTAAAAAGATGATTGGTCAGCGGGGTATTGTAAGCATGAATGACGGACAGCATCAATGGGAATCAGCCACATCGGGGGCTTTAAAAGCATCATCTGGACCAATTGTGCTGGAAGCACGACTGTCTATATCTGGATTAAAACCTCACAGAAGATTTAAGGGCTTTTCCTCATTAAAGTGCAAATAAGGTGAGCGATATATGTTAGTGCATTTAAAACGTATCATTAAACGACAGTCTTTGCATTCCTATAGCGGTTCATCGCTGCCTGTATCGGTGCCCGTCCTCCGTCCGCGGTGTAACCAGTCGTGCATTTCAGATATTAAACGATACACGTTTATCGTCAGATTTAGAGGATGTAACATCTGTCATCGACTGCTTAAATTGTATTTATGTTTTTCCCCACCACGTTATAGATGCATGTTGTCTGCATTGCGGTGTAAGTATTTAAAATCGTGCAGATGTAAGAATATCATACGATCCAACATTAAAAATGGTTATTAGAGCAAAATGACTAAAAAAAACACTCATTTCTTTTTAACCTCCTTAAAGAGGAAAATAAATGTATCTGGTGCTTCTGTAATTATCACATATGTGTGTCGTGGGATTCATGTAATAACCCTGGGATTCATTTTACAAACACCATGTACTGACCCCAATTCACTTTTGATTGCATCTTTACATCTGATGCCAAGTTACAGCATCTGTCATTGCTCTGACTCCAAAACCCCCCTCGATTTCATTAAACGTGTTTATGTTCATAACATGCAATGTTTGTCTATCTCAGTGTGTGAAATACAGGGCAATGGGAGCTCTAAGCAGACAGGAGTTCTTCCAGGAACTGGGTTCGGGCTGCCTGCTTCCGACTGTCCAGCAGGGGCTGGAACAAGTATGGCAGCTGTTACTCATCTGCCTGATGTGTAGGCTGTTGTGGAGATTGGGTAAGTAGGTTTATGTAACGCAGAGCGCGTACCGTGTAGCCTGGTGGTGATGTGCTGTTTGAGTGCAATTACAAACGTCGCATTGAATGCGGTACTCTGCAGGTCTGCCGTCATTGGTGAAGCATTTGAGTACGGTGGCGGGTGGATTCTACACACTGTATTTGTTCTTTGAGCTGCACATGGTTTGGGTGGTGCTTCTCAGTCTCCTTTGCTACCTCATCCTCTTCCTGTGTCGCCACTCCAGCAGTCGTGGTCCTTTTCTGTCCATCACTATCCTCATCTACCTGCTGTTAGGGTATGTGAACACGTTACGCAATCTTGTAGGTACACACAGGGAACACACATGCTGATAACATATGCCTTTATGTTTATGCAAAGGTGCATTCAAGCTATTAATTTGATCAGTTTGTATGTTCCCTGGGAATCGAACCCACAACCTTTCAACGAACAGGAATGTGATAAAATTAATAGCGTTGGATAAAGGTGTCTGACAAATGCATAACTGCAAGTGTGTGTTTCTGCACAGTAAAACGTGCACAACATAGTAAATGTGTGTATGTTTGTGTACAATCAGGGCTGGATAATAGAGTTTACATGGTGACAGAAAAAACATGAAAAACACATGGAGATTTATTGGTTAAAGGGTATTGTTTCAAAGCTGTAGTTTTTAGATTATTTGTAAAACCAGCCATTCAACATCCCTTGAGACGATGCTTTGCATAACAAAAAATAGTTGCTATAAATAGCCATCAAACTATAAATATACTGTAGCTTCTCAGTGTCCTTTTGTAAAAACCTCATCTGTAAAAAAGTAAATTACATATTTCTTGTATAATTTAACCTTTAATAGGTCATAGAACCTGGTGACTTGGTGATGCTATAATATTTTATTCTTGCTGTTTAGAGAGTTACATATGACAGACACAACTACCTGGCATAAAATGAGAGGTGAGCACTTAATTCTGTTCTGTTATTGATATCAGTAATCATAAGGTCACGGTGGATATATGTTTCCTGTAACGGACTGTTCTGGAACTCGCTGTGATCACATGCAGGTTCCCAGATGGTCGTGGCCATGAAGGCAGTTTCTCTTGCCTTTGACTTAGACAAGGGCACAGTGGAGAAAGTTCCCTCCCCAGTGGAGTTTATGGGCTACATTTATTTTGTGGGTACGGTTATTTTCGGGCCCTGGATCAGCTTCAACAGCTACAAGGACGCAGTGGAGAGCCGAAGACTTGTGAGTCTCAGAAGTGACAGTTTCAGTGTAATACATTCAGTACTGAAGGCATAACTTGAGACCTGTCTGATGTTTTTCTAGAGTGTCTCCTGGTTTGTGAAGGCAGTCTCCAGCTGTGTGAAGAGTCAGTTCTGTCTGCTCATCTCTAACTGTATCGCACCTTATCTCTTTCCCTATTTCATTCCAGTCTTAGGAAACAAACTGCTGCGCAAGTGAGTGTAAAGTATAGTGTCTCCGGTTGGACCAGGTCTAGCCATCACTAGCCCTTCATTATGTCTCTATAGTGAAGTATGAGGCAGCGTATAGTGTAGTTTTAAATACAATGATTTGTTGATTTTCCAGATGTTTAAAAATAGTTTTTTCTTTCATTTAATTAATTGATTTATTAGTGTGGTAAAATGTTACACATGGCTTGTTCAGTTAATTTTAATATGTTTTAAATATTTCCATTTTGTCTGATTCTTGTTTTTATTTTTTGTCCCTCAGCAAGAAAAGGAGAAAGATGAGGTATTGTTCTACTTCAATTTTCGTTTGTTACTGAATAAATATAAAAAAATTGAACATACATAAACATTTTTCATGAACAACAAAGAAATAAATAACATAGAAAACACATGAAAACACATATGTGTGTGTACATCTGCTTAATTTACTTTGCCTAAATACATTTTTATCTATTAAAAAATCAATAAATACAACAAATAATTTTGGTATATATTTAAAAATGTATTTAATATCATATTTCATTGCCTTCTAGAGGGTCTTTAACAAGGTAAGCAAGCATTTACTATGCACACGGATTTCAGGCTAAGATTGAATAGTCTCATGTCACTATTGTTTTGTCTGTAATCTTTGATAAACACAATCTGAATCTCTTCACCAGGTGGCTTCAGGCCTATGAGAACACCCTGTCCTTCCACTTCAGTAACTACTTTGTGAGTTACCTGGGAGAGACCACCACTACACTGTCAGGTGCTGGTTTCACAGAGGAGAAGGACAACCTGAAGTGGTTTGTATAAGCGATTTAGCTTCACATAGTCCATAAATACAGTGTGAACGGCAAAACCTGATTCATCAATGTTTATCATCAGTATTTATTAGTATTTAATAGTCTTCTGTGTAAAGAACACAACTTTGTCTTACTTATTCTGTGTGTGTGTGTGCTTTCAGGGATTTGACAATAGCGCAGCCAATGAACGTTGAGTTTCCCAGGTCTATGGTGGAGGTGGTGACATCCTGGAACTTGCCCATGTCACGCTGGCTCAACACCTGTACGCTGTTTTTTTAAGTGATTGATTTTACCTGCTTGTTCAACATCTTTGTAGTGGTTCTGAAGGTGTGGCCTGACCATAGTAGGAATAAAATGTACCCATGCTAACCATATATTTAGAGTGTGTTCTGACCACACTTGTTATGTCACATTTCTTCTCTGTATGTAGATGTGTTTAAAAAGGCTCTCAGATATGGAACCTTCACAGCAATTATTATGACATACACAGCGAGCGCTCTTCTTCATGTAAGTGTAGCATTTGCTGTTTTAAGTCTCTTAAGCACACATTTTTACTATTG
This sequence comes from Yasuhikotakia modesta, assembly GCA_036877545.1. Classification (NCBI taxonomy): domain Eukaryota; kingdom Metazoa; phylum Chordata; class Actinopteri; order Cypriniformes; family Botiidae; genus Yasuhikotakia; species Yasuhikotakia modesta. Next base: position 12,978 of record JBAJNP010003130.1, on the reverse strand, counting down.
AGTATCTAATGTGACTAGCACAGTACTGTGTAAAATTTTACCCTCATCCCCTCAGGGTCTAAGCTTTCACATCGGGGCTGTATTATTCACTCTTGGCTTCATAACATACATTGAACATGGTGAGTATTTGGTTAATAATACCTTTCATTACTGAGGTAACTGTATGTTTTAGTTATTGCAATAGCGTACAACTCCAACGGCACATTTTTAATCATTTAAATTGAATTATGTGTCACGTTATAAAGACACTATTGATTGTCCTTTAGCCTAATGGCCTTAATGGTTTGTGTGTTTAATGGTTTCAGTTCTTAGGAAACGGATGTCTGTGATTTTAAATGCGTGTGTCCTCTCTAAGAGATGCCGACCAGACTGTAAACATCGCCATAAAAAGGTACATATAAAACTTGTTTATAGAAACATGTAAAAATATAAACAGATTGTTGTTAATAAAGACTAAGAGAACAATACCACAATGTTTTTCTCCCTAGGCATTCTGGGTATATTTAATAAACGGGACATTTAGCGTGTTAGCAGTGCTCCACTTAACATACCTGGGATCTATTTTTGACTCCAGCACGGATGACATGGATTCTGATGAGGTAATCCTGGCTTGTTCTTTAAAAAACATCTCATTTACCTTCAGCCTCTCAGCATGCAGAAGCTGCTATCATTCGTGTTTGTTTACAATTATGTTATTTTGCATGTTTATTTAGCAGGACAGTATGGCCAGTCACACCATCCAGAAATGGACACAGCTTAGCTGGACCAGCCATTGGTTGACCTTTGGCCTTTGGGTCGTGTATCGCCTTATTCTTTAAACTCTGAAACCCGTGTGGAGAGAAGAGATTGGTGGAGGATTGCAATAAACTATTTTGGCTAAATTACATGGGCTTACCGTGGAAGTGTCATAGCCATTTATTACTTCACTGTGAACTCTGAACAAACTTGACCAGAAACGAGTTTCTCACAAATATTTCTCCACACGGCTAGTTTGGCCACAACGCTGCCCAGGAAGTACCGAGATGTTTGAAAGATTTCTAAACTACCTTAAAAACAATGGAGCATTCAGTTCTAAAATTTAAATATTACAGCCATCATTAATGCATTGATCCATACTTTGTTACGACTGACAAATGAAACATTAGACATAGTTGTTTTGTACGTTGGTAGATTTAGGATAATTATATCAACTATTATTGCTGGAGAAAAAATTACATTGTTTATAATTTGTTAAATGTGAAAACTCTTCTTGATGTGTAAAAAGAAAATATTTAAGTTGTGTTTTTCTTTCAGAGAGCTCAAATCCACAAACTGTGCAAGTCAAGAGTTAACCGGCACTCCAGAATTCTATTAATAGAAATCAGTGTAAAAAAGCCATTTTTTCTAGTAAAAAAAACTTTTCAGAAGGTATTAAACAGCTGACAAAGTGCAGAAATCTGGAGTGATGGTTGAAACAGTCTAACATAGCTTTTGCCATTATAACGCTTATGTCATACTGCGAATCACAATCAAATTACATCCAACTGGCTCTGTTGTCAAAAGGGACAAAATGCCAGATTACTTTATAATGGTCTTATATTCATTACAGGGCTCTCAATAAACGTGCTACAGTTTATGCTATTGTTTTGTATAAATTGTTTCAGTGGTTCACAATAGGAAACTGTGCTGATATTGTATTTACAGTAATTATGAAACAATAGATTACTGAGGCAGTATTACACATTTCTTTAATGTCCTTTTGATTTCTTATGTTTAAGTCTTTTTAAAGGTAAATTATAATTTACATTACAGCACATTTAAAGTTAATATATGGGAAAAAATACATGTTTTTATTTTGTGTCATTCTTTTAAAAATGATAACTTATGGTATTAAATACAACAACAGTGTCATCACGTTAAATAAGAAAATACTTTGATGTGCCAAACAGAACAATAATAACGATAGTTTATTTCTTTCGGCCTATGTACTTATTTATTCTGTTGAAACATGTAAAACATATATTCATAAAAATATATTCATTAATATTCATGTTATTTTTATTACAATTGCCTTTTGTTTATTCCTTAGTGAATAGCAAATAAATAATTAATATTGCATGTTTTTGACCGTGTCGTTTATCCTTGGCAGACAGACATTGTAAAATATTTTGTTTCTCGTTTTAAATGATTCAGTCGCGTATTTACAGGCTTTATAAGTATATGTGGCGTGCAATGCATTAAACCAACAGTAGGTGGCAGCAGCGCGCAAGGAACGGGAGAGCGCAACCTTGTGGCAGGACTGAACCAAAGCTACCGCACATGGGACAACATGGCGATGTCCTCGGGCTTGGTGCGTTTGTGCCGTTTGACAGGCCGATCTTTACGGTCTGTTCTCGGTTATAGCCGTGGAAACTCCCTCACCAGCCGGAGATGGTATATTACCAGCAGCGTGAGGAACAGTGAGTAAAATGCATGGTTTCAGTGTATGCACGCATCACATTCACACTGTCCAGTCAAACCCGGAGGTCAATGGAAAATATTCATATTTATACATATATTTTACGTGCAACCTTGATTTATTGTTGGTTAGGATGTCATGGAGTTTCCCCTTGTGTTGCATATAGATGGCAGGTCTGTAGTAAACATGATATACCGTCACAAACTAGGCACGAGGAAAAAAACAGCCACATGCGATCGAAAGGTAATATGATAACTTAGGAGAAATGAATGACAGTCCAGCTGTCATTACTGTATTACTGTATATTGTAATACAGTCCAGCTGTCTTACTGTATTACAGTATATTGTAATACAGTCCAGCCGTCATTACTGTATTACAGTATATTGCAATACAGTCCAGCTGTCTTACTGTATTACAGTATATTGTAATACAGTCCAGCTGTCTTACTGTATTACAGTATATTGCAATACAGTCCAGCCGTCATTACTGTATTACAGTATATTGCAATACAGTCCAGCTGTCTTACTGTATTACAGTATATTGCAATACAGTCCAGCTGTCATTAATGTATTCACATGTGCTTGTGAAATTTACAGCGTAAACATTATTTACTATTTATTTATATGGGTTTATATGGGTTATATACCAACAATGTTCCTTATTTCCTGTGAACTTAATTGTGGCCAAACAACATATTTACTACAGTTTTTACTTTGATATGTTTTAAGCGTTTCACTAGTAAAACCCAGTTACCACTTAAGTAGTAATTCTTCAAAACCACTATGGCGGTATGATAAAGTGATGGTATCAGATATGGTATTTAATTACTATATTAACTTATATATTATTATGATATTATATTAGGATATATAGGATTATATTATAATATATATGATGTTATGATTATGTTTTAAACTGTCATACTGCCTTTGAACATGTCCACAAAGCTACTGTGTGTTTTAAAGGTGTTTGTGAACAAAAACTGAATTAATTTAATCTTTAAACTATTAGACAGACATAGTGGATAACAGTGGCAGTCGATAACTCGGTTTATTTATTAACTATTTGTTTTGGATTTTCATAATGTTTTGTTAATGTTTTGTAAAACCATTACTCATGTATTAAAGTAACGTGATGTATCTTTAAACAGATTTAAAGTTTAAGCTTGATGAAAGAACGGCTCACAGCAGTCTGGACCTTTTTAAGAAGGACACAGGCGTGATCTATCGAATGCTGGGCCTGGACCCGTCCCTCGTGCAGGACACCCCTCTGCGCTTCCGTGACTGGGCCGTGGTCCTTGCCGACACAGAGATTGAATCGGGGCGTCACTATTGGGAAGTCACGGTCAAAAAGTCCCATGAGTTCAGAGTGGGCGTGGCCGAGGCGCTGACCTCACGCGACGAATGCGTGGGTACGAATTCCACTTCCTGGGTGTTTGCGTACGTCCAGAGGAAGTGGTACGCCATGACCACCGGTAAGCAGGTCCCGGTTCCGTTAGTGGGGAAACCCGATCGGGTCGGGCTATTGCTGGATTACGGCGCTGGGCGTCTCAGTCTGGTGGACACCCAGAAAGTTGAGGTGGTACACACAATAAAAACGCAATTCCGCTCGCCCATCTCTCCTGCCTTTGCGCTTTGGGATGGGGAATTGCTAACACACTCCGGCCTGGAGATTCCCGATGGGCTTTAGTGACTTTAGTGTGCGCTCATTCACACATGAATGCTACATGCCTCTTAAAGGAGAGAAGGGGAGGAGAGACCAGGTGGAGCGATGGAAACACAGCCTTTTACGGTCCTTTCTCATTATAGTCCTAAACTAACTGGACTAAGCTGCGTATTTACCCAGCCTCCGTCCAGCTGAGATCATCATCGCATTGTGCCATTTGTGATAATGCAGATGAACTAATGAACCCATACATGCACATTTGAATACTTTATACTCATTTGTCTTTGCCCATTTTTCATTGTTGCTTGAGAACAGTGTCAGATGCAGCTTACATAAGTTTTTCAATAAAATACACTTGTTACTTGTGAGTTCTTTCTTATTATTTTATTTACAGTTAATTTGCTTTACATTTCTTGCTTTCATTTGGAAAAAACACACCTTCACATACACTTAACTTGTTAACTGACAAGTTATTTTTTATCTCCAGCAATAAAGTGCATAAACATAAAAGTCTTAAATACCAGTTATTTCTTGCCAAAAATAAAGCAGATTTCTCCACAGCAGGCTCAGTTAAAGCTTTTGTGCCCTACGTTAATATTACATATTATAAATTAAGTAATACTTTACAAAAAATGTTTATTAACCATCTTAAGACATTTAAACATCTTAAGAATTATGTATATATACCTGCTCAAAATGTTCTGCTCTACAATATTAATAGCCAAAGTCACACAATAATAAGCTAAACTGAATAAATTCAATGATGCCATTTGTAAAACTGTTTTTCACAGATGTGCTACTGAATCTGATTGTAATGTGTTTTATGCTGGTCTTGTGACACTTTGTCACTTTTTGTTTTTACAGAGATGTGTTGAGTAAGACTTCAGTTGAGTGTTGGAGTGTTAGCAACAGCTATTAAAATCATTATGTAACAAATTGGTCCAAAAAACCAAACTGTCCTTTTTGAACTGCATCAAAACTCTTATTCTAAAGAGAATAAGAGTTTCTTATTCTAAAGCAGATTGGATGAATGTATAAGAGCGAAACAAAAATGACACCCATTAGACCATGTGGACCATCAGAAATATAATTTCTAATATATTATCTCTGTAATATAATGTGGTCCAATACAGGATTTGTCAAATGTCAGGGCCCCTGTTTGGCATCTCACACCAACATGCCTGCAGTCAGAAGTCGTGAAGGACAGTGGTCTAAAATTTTCCCATGGTTCTGCTCAATTATATCAAACATTCCAGAGTCTCCATGCTCTTTAGTTCCTCGGCGTCTATTGCGGAACCTTGGCATGTGTCTGTACTGAGCTCCTCGGGTACTAGAGTGTGTGTATAAACGCTCTGGTACTCCTGTAGAACTTTGACTACAGCATCGTGGCCAAACTGCATAGCATCATCGAGGGGTGTGTTGCCCCATCTGAAGAACAGACAGATTTTATGATGCATTACAGATGAAAACATGTTCCTCAGTTGGTAGAGCATTGCAACGTTGTGGGTTTGATTCCAATGGAAGCTGCTTTGAATAAAAATGTCTGCCAAATGCTTATATGTAAATATGAAATAAATATTAAAAAGGGGAGTGATGTCTTTACCTGTCCTTTGCATTTGGGTTGACTTTGCAGGTGTTTGTTAAAAACTTTACAGCTTCTAAATGTCCTAAAATCAGACATATTTACTTTTAGAGAGCAAAGGAATTACATTAGAGACCTGCTGTACATAAATGTCTTTGATAGTGTAAACACACTGCACCTAATTCAGATCTCAATCTAGACTGTCCACACTGAATGTGGTTTAGATCATGTTCATAAAATTCAAATTAGCTGTTCACACTACAAACAACTAATCTGATTTGAGGCACATTTGTTTTTGTCTTTGTATAAATTGATCACCTTCTGCTGAAGTTACGTGTAGCGCAGTGCGGCTGTCATAGTCAGTCAATTCCAAATTGACAGCAGAGAGGGCGATTCTATAAAACAAATACATGTCTTATTAATGGCCTCACTTCCATCTTTACTGGTTAAAGAATGTTTCTATTTACCTCCGGAGAGCTGAAACATCACCACTGTAAGCAGCAAACATCAGATCTACCACAGACTTGTTCTGTAACATCAGATATTATAAATATAACCAGTCAGCTCTTGGTTGTTGTTGTCGATTCTTTGTTTGAAATTGCAAGTTAGGTCTTACCCTCTCGTGGCCGGTCTGTCTGCGAGGGTCTAGCTTCTTGGCAAAGTGTCTCAAATTGTCGTAGTTGTGGAAATTAAAGACGGAGACTAGCTCCTTCAAACAAAAACAAAGATTATTTAGGAATTGATGCTAGTGTAAAATCTTGTATTATTTTTCAAACAGAAACATCACAGAATACCTGACAGAAGTGGATTCCCCGGATACTGTTGCCAACGCGGTCCAGGGCCGGTGACCAGCACATCAATCCCATAATATTAGGAACCACAAGCAGGACAGCACCAGACACACCAGATTTAGCAGGTAAGCCCACCTGAGACACACAAACACACATACACTGAGAAATGCTACAAGCCGTCAGTAAACTACATTGTGTCCCATGACTCACATGAAAGGCAAACTGTCCGGAGAAGTCATACATGCCACAAGAGTGCATGAGACTGAGAGTGTTTCTCACAGCCTCTGCACTGAGCACACGCTCGCCTGTGATTGGACAAATCCCTCCGTTCGCTAACGTGGCTGCCATGACACTCCCGGATTCACATGTCACCTCAATTGAACACAGCTGGAGATTAAAGAAAAAATAGAGGATTATGGGTTAAAAAGACTATTCATAAGTCTTCTATCTAAGGAGCTGATGAATAGTTGTGATAGAGAAACTAAGGTGTTGTGAATTGTTTTCAACACGTTGCTATGGGGTTGCTAGGATGTTGCTAGTGGCTAGTTTGACATTCTGGTCTGAACATGACAATATTTACAGGCAATAATAAAACAAAAGGATATTTTATTTACCTGAAAATAGAAATCAAGGGCTGCCATCATGTCAGCTCCTTTGGGAAAACACTACAGGATGAGAACAGAAAATAACAGTAAGTGACAACAAATAAATATAAACTTATTTTTATAAATAAAAAAAACACTCACTTTTTTCTCTTTAAGATAATAGCCAATTGCATAGTTCCTGTCGCCGGTTTCTTTCTCTGACTGGAAACTTTAAAGGCAAGAAAATGACAGTAAGCCTATACGTTCTTCCTATACGTAAGCCTATTCACTTTTAGCACAACAATGAAGTTGTATTAATAACTTACGTGGCATTACTGAACCCAACATATTCTCTGCCAGCCATTCTATTCAGATAATCCATCATCTGAAACATAAATCAATATTTATAATAGATCAGATAACAGGTAACATTGCAGGTGATGGGAAAAGTCTTGCAAGATACTCACAAAGTCAAACTTTTCTGCCTTGTTGGAACCGGGCTGTGATAGAAAAAACAAACAAAAAAGAGACAGATATAGACAGTGATAGAAAAACAGACATAAATACATAAATAAATACATGCTAAAAACATAACATGCTAAATTTTTCATTTTTATCCAAATGAAATGAAATTAATATGTTACAAACAGCAATATTCAGTGTGACACCAGGGGGCAGTGTGAACAAGTGTGTGTTACGGGACAGCTGGACAAAGGTGGAATGATCTGAGATCACTGTGGGAATCATTTAAAATGCCTTTTTTAATGGACCCCACAAACGCCCTGAAAAGTGTGCTACTGTAGCTAACACTTTTAGTGTAACTGGTGCTTGCAACAACTAGGTGATAGGTTCAATCCAAAGAAACATAGGTACTGATATAATAATGTTTTTTGTTTAATTACTCTTATACTGAAAAAGTTACACTGAATAGTAAACAGAAAAAGGGCAATTATTCTACCTTTTCAAAACTGTTTAAAAATATCAGTATGCAACAAATAGGCTAACAGAGAGAGAGAGAGAGAGGGAGAGAGATTTACAGTACTTTTTTTTACTACACAATTTCCATACAACCTTTTCCTGCGCTATTTTATCTATATTTTCAATAAATTTACTGTTAAACTAAAACATGTAAAATTAAAAAATAATAATGAAAAATCTGTGATAAAAATCCATTAAACTTTGGACCGGCAGTGTATGTTTTCCAAATGCCTAAAAGCATTGCTGCTTGAAAGTCAAACAGTTTCAGGTGACTGAACATAATGTTGGTCACAGGTTGAAATGATTCACTGTGAACTAACAGTTCCCATGATTTGGCAATGATGTGGACAAACCTCTCCACGTATTAAATTCCGCATGTCCTAAAAATATGACGTAAAGATGACTTGCTATATAAGACAGGTGGCAGGTCCACGAGGAAAGGTCAACGCAATGCGATCACAGCTGTGAAATGTCTTCGTCTTAAAGGTATTCCTGTATGCTTGTCTGTGCCTCACAACAAGTTGTGTAACACGTTTAAGGTCACAGATCAAATGAGAGACTATTGCGCTTTTAAACTTGTTACAACATTTAGGTTTAACTAAAACTGCATGCATTTAGGTCAGTTTAGTGTGTTTAAAAACAATTAAAATTGTAATTTACTTTCATTACTCATTTTCTACTTTAATTTCTAAATGCTATTATGAATGTAAAAAAATGTGGCTCAGTTTGACCAACTGTAAAAGGTGTGACTCCAAGCCCACACCTGATTGGCTGGTTGGACACACCCCCTGAGCAATTAAAGATCATATTATGTCAATCCGTATATGGCCAGCCACTCCTACACAACACACACTTACACAAGCGCCAAATTACCACACAGACACACAATGTCCTCTATTTTAAACTGTGTCAAGAGTAAAGGACAGAGAAACAGTTGTTTACTTCCTACAGGTGGGGTAGATGCATAATAATGAGTTTGTCAAACATTTAAAAACATGAAAGAAGATTTAAAGTCTTCCCTCTTACCTTTATGAGAGAACTACACACGATAGCCCCTGCATTCACCATAGGGTTGTGGGGTTTATCTAGAAAAACAAACACAGATTGCACAATGTCAAATCTTAATGTCAAAGGGGCATCATGTATTGCGGATGTAATGTTTCCCATCTGTGATGAAATGTATTGATACGTTTTCTACTAAATAAAACCATCTGGCTAAAATTGTACTATTAAGAGTAAAGTTTGCTTTGTGAATTGATCTAGAATCACAACATTTCAGATGTCACTGAAGTGTGGCCATTTTTAGAGTGGCTATATAAATGTGGCTGTATCACTGAGTCACAGGAAAAGTGTTTCTCACCCTCTTCGTCTAAAGAGAGTTTGTTGAATTTCAGACCACTGGGTTCTTTTCCCACATATCTGTGCACATATTCAGTGCCCATCTCGTTCACGGCCAGAGCATATTCCAGAGGCTTCACACACGACTGCAGACAGAACGGCATGTTCGTGTCACCTACTGAATGCCTGAAACATGAACAACACAACAATGAGACATAGTGAGAAAAAGAAGAAAAATAATACAGACTCTCATCAAGAGACTTAATGTCTGGAATTTACTGTTAAATGCCAAACGCAGCTCCTGGCTGTGTTAAATAGCAAAATATCTACAGGGTACAGCAAAATAATGATTGTTCAGATAATCTGATAGCCCCACCCACAAACCAATGCCATTGGCTGAATCATTATTGTAACATCCAGCTTTATCAAAAAGTGCCACAATGTTTAAAAAAATTAAACATTAATTGTTAATTTTACATTAAAAGTTAATTGTTAATTTAAATCATTTTCCCCACTGAATAAATGTAAGTTAAAAAGTTCTGAGAAAGAAAATAATAATTTACCTCTGACCATCTACTGTACACAGAGACACTCCCCAGAGATCAGGGCTGAACTTGGCCAGTTGAGGGATGTAATCTGCTACCTGCACAAATACAGAGAGACAAGGTTCGAACAAATGTCGAAGGCGATCGACTTCATCAGAGACTTAAACAAACATCTTACTTTGCCTCCTTTTTGAGCTTGTGCGTTATTATACAGATGATTGATGAGGGAAGTAAACGCCTCAAAATCTGGTATGATGAACTTCCTTTGAAAGGCTTGAGTCAGCAGGACGATGTTACTTCCAACACATCTGCAAACACAAGCACGTATGTCAAATGACACAAGCTGTGACTGAACGACCACCTGTTATCTGTAACGTGTTTAAGACAGTCTGGATTATCTGGTCCATATTCATTAACACCACTGAGCTGGTCTGATACAATAAGCCCAGCTGAGAAGACAAACAAAGATTTTGTCACTGCTTATCGTGGCTTAGCCACTATACGTGTAAAATACAACACGACACCTGTTGTGTTTGTTTGTGAATGTGCAAACAAATACAACGGGTGTTGTGTTGTATTTATAGTAACTCTGTTGAGGTGGACAGAGAGTTCAGTAAATGATCACTGCAAGAATAACATTTTGAGAATGTTCTGTGTTAGCTAGGATGCATGCATGATGTATGAAGGCGTTTTTGAAATGTCTGGTAGTATTTACAGTCTACCAGGAACATTGAGGTCTTATTTACTCAGTGCCAACATGCCAGCATAGTGCATGTATGTTCATAACAGCTGTGGGTCATAAACTGTAAATGATAGGCACACATCACAACCTCAGGGGTTATCCTCTAAAACACATAAATAGACATGCAGGCCTATAGACATGTATTCTGTATATTTATATACAATAGAATATACTGTGTGTGTATGTGTGTATATATATACAGTGTGTATATACATGTACAGAATATATATAAGAACACTATATACTTGTCATTTCACACTCACTTTCTGAACAGTTCCTGGTCCATCATGGCATTTCCAACAGAATCCTGGACTGTGTGGTGAATCTGTCGCATACAGTCTCTCAAACGGGGGTCAGAGGTCAACAGCCCTGTGCTTCTAAGGGCCTAAAACACAAGAACTCCTTGAATATCAAAGTCAAAGTAAATGACAAAACAACAGTTCAGAGAATATTACTGTACTGTAAAATATCAATCTAACTGATGGATTTTGTAGTACAATGTTTAGTTCAAATATAGCAGTTAGTTTTCTGTCTTATAGCCTTTATACATATTTGGAGTAGTTGTGAAATATAAAGCTTGTGTTACAGTATGACACTGATTACATTAGTCTAATAATAGACTTTACCATCAGTCATTTGGTATGAGCTTGTGTTTGCCAGTCAGTGATACATACAGCTGTTATGTAACAGCAATCTGCACAGCTTTTAGATTTACTATGTTTTTATTATTGTATTAATGGGTGAAGGCCATTATATACAGATGACATTTACATTAAATCATTTAGTAGATGCTGTTATTCAAAGCCACTTCCAAAGAATGAGAACATTAAACATTTTTCCTGCATTAAACAAAAAAAGCCTAGTCTACAAAGCTACATTTACAAGTAGGTTTTAGCAGAGAATCAGTAAGTGAGTTTGCAGTTTATTGCAATGCATGAAAAAGATTAATGTCTGTGTTTTTTTTGTTTTACATTGCTTAACCCAGTCCATCATTTTATCATCAAATATTACTCTTGTCATATAAACCCAAATATCCAAATACGGCACCACGTGTGTTTGGCCGTGGTTAAGCACATGTCACAAACCTGATGTGTATTTATAGCAACATCATTATACAATACCCACCATTTATGACTATTGCTGAGTATGTGTAAATGTGTCTCATTTCAGCCATATTAAAAAGACAAGCTGTCCAGTCACTTTAACTTTAAGTGCATCTAAATTTAAATGTTGTTTGGCGGCAGATATTTTTAAAGCTGTTAAAGTTAGTCTGGGCTGTGTTTAAAAAGACACAGATGCTCACTGCTGACTATGTCGCACACATGATAGTCATTCATCTGTGAACTCATCTACTCACAGCTAGGAAACGTGCCACTGAGATCTTGTCTTCCCCCTGGGTGATAGTGTAGAACAACAGGTCCTCTAACGCAGCCACCTTCCTGCTGCTCAACACGACACAATTCACAACCAAAACAGCTGTAATATTCATTCAAATGCATTGAAAAAACATATTAGTATTGTGTATTTTTGTTATTGTGTATTCTGAGTATTCTTTCTAATTGATCTTTAATTTGTAACTCGTCATAATTTATTATTAATATAAAATATTGATTATTGTCTAATTGTTTTGTTTCGTCTATCAGTCTTTCTTGACAAAATAAGAATTGCATTGCAGTAATATTACATTACAATAAAGGGTCTGCAGGGATTTACCTGTACGTCCCTGCGTCTGTTTCTGTCACCAGGTGCTGATGACGCGGATGCTGACCGGGTGACGCGCTCGTCTGCAGCAGCCGCGCAGGTAACTTTCCTCCGCCGCATCCTACCGCAACTCTCTCCCATTGTCCAGCTAATGTTCTTATGAGCAGAATTCCTGCTCTGGACGCTTGTAGTGTTTTAACACAATGCATACCCTGATTTTATTAAACCAACAACCTATAACAGCTATTAAAAGAAATATAGAGAATAATAATAAATAGTCTCAATAAATAGAGCTTGTCTCTGATTTGTATGTTCGTCTTCTTTCTAGTAGATTCCAGGAGCCTCATACATCCCACAAGGAACCGGAGTGACTTCTGTTGACGAATTTAGCCGGTAAACCGAGAACTTTCAGGCAGGTGGGAAACGCCCCCTGCGGGGTGGGGGCGTGTTTGTGCGAAGGGAGATTTTCATTGGTTGATCTCAGAAGAAATATATTGATCGATTACTTTTGGGAACTTATTGTGTAATATCTGTATTTATGGGGTTTTGAATTCAATTCAATGATCTTTCATTTTAAGTTATGTAAAGATTTTCATAACTTAAAGGGTTGTTCA
>JBAJNP010003129.1:0-41936 GCA_036877545.1 Yasuhikotakia modesta | reverse complement strand
ACAATAGGAAGCTGAACCCATCTTTGAGGCTGTGTTGGTTTGGTATTAAACCTCTCCTGGTGGGGGTTAAAGGATAAGTCTTTGAGAACCTCTTTCCTTCCTACTGCATGGTGAGCCAAGGAGTTGGAACGATATAATATCCCATACACTTGCAGTAATCCTGTTGCTCTTCTCCTGCTACCTGCTAGCTGAAGAAACTCTTTCTCTCTGTTGTTCCACCTCTCACACTGTCTCTGGGCCTTAAAAAAACACCAAGCCAATAAACCAGGTAAGTGGTTTGGAGTAGTGGCATTATTATTTGTGTGCCAAGCTTATCCACATCCTCTTTGTGTTGTTAAATGTTAAGACTACAGCCTCTCCTACAAGTTTATTTGCAAGATAAAGAAATTAAACAGGAGAGAAATGCAGAGAGATTACTTCACAGGAGGAGGGAAGCTTTTGAAGAAACAATTTGTTGCTCTCGACAAGCTTCCTCTTTCTTCATTGTTGCTCCCCACACATCAACTCCACCACAAAAAAGCTCCTCAGATAAACCAACCTCTGCTATTGACAACAAACCCATCAAAACAATTGCAGGTGGAGGTTCAGTTGTAACCTTTTGCTTTTTTGTTTCACAAAACCCTCAGCCTCACCGCAAACAACTTGCAACACCCTGCAACACCCTGCAACTCTGACGCAAATGGCCTGTGTGCTACCCCGCTGTATGTTGACTGGCATGAAGCAGTGGGAGAGCCCGTTGAACTTTGAGAAGGGTGAGATGTGATTGGCAGATGTTGGAGAAAGGGCAGAAAGCTGGAATGGAAGAGGAAGAAGACTCGATCTTTGAGTTTACCCTCAGAATCACCCTTAACTGTAAAGGCACCTGTCCTGTTGTTAGAAACACCCATCACTGGTCTCAAGAGCAACAGTTGATTTTTTTCTGTAGACAGCAGTTTAGAACAGATTTTACAGTATTTGTATGTATTTTACTTGCCTTCATACGTTGTTTTCTAGTTTTATTAAATTACAGTTTCTTTATGTACCAGAAAAATACTAGTCTGATATTTTACAGCCAGTAAGATCACGTGTTTCAATTGTAAAAATAATGCACACATCTATTTATTAAGCATTTTTTAAGTCTGAGGTGTTAAATAGGTGGATTTTGTGACCCTTCAACGACTCCAAAATCATTGAGTAGCTTGGAGTAGCTATTCCTAGAGTAGCTATTCCTTTCAAAGAAAGTGTTGGGGGATGTTTCTGAAGGCGTCAAAGCTAGTGTTTACAATTCAGGCCTGAGAAATATAATAAAAATGGGTAAAGATGGCAAAGAGAGAGATAGGAGGGCAGAAAAGGGCAGAGAGATGTCAGAGGAAAAAACAGGAGAGATCCAGTAGTTAGAGGGAGAGAGAGAGAGCCCAGATCAAGACTGAGAAAGTGAGCAAGGAGATCAAGAGACACGCAAAGAACAGGAAAGAGAGACCTGGTCAGAAGGAGAGAAATGGGAGAGATAGAGCCTAACCGAGACTATTCCTGTAGTACTGGGAGCTGGTGAAATACTAGAGTCTGGGCCGTGTGCCTCTGATCAGGCGGCAGTGAGCACAATTACCTTCTTTTCAAATCCTTCAGTGACACCACAGGAGAAAGGAGGACTTTGAAACTTGAAAGGCAGGGTGCTCGCTTTCAAACCTCAAACGCGAGCAGGAAAGGGCTCTGAAATTTGTTCAGCGCTCCCCATCCACCATTAGCTTGTTTCTTCCTCTCGCCTCCAGGCATTTAAGCGATTTTTGAAAAGATGTTAAGAAATTCAATCACTACAGAGCACAATCATTCTCCCTCTTTTTTTCTGCTATTTTTTGGTGGAGCGTGCTTCCCCCGGTCCACAGAGAACAGGCTGGCTGTTTTGTGTTGGGGTGAGTAGACCGGCGAGTCTGTGGAGCGATGGTGCAGCCAAAGACGCAAAAGGAATAAAATAATGCTTGGAAAAAAATGAGAGAAAATAAAAGACAGGGGATGATGGTCAGGGTCTATGGAAATCCTTCTCATCTGCCTCCTGACATGTGTAATCTCAACATCAAGAGCCCTTCTGAGCCCAAAGTGTAACAGCACACTCACCTTCATCTGAAAGACTAGGGGAAACTTTTGAACTCTGTAACGTGGCTAAGATGGGAAACATTTTATGAAATGAACAGATCCGTGGAAACTATCTAAATAAAAATGTTGAGAGATAGACTGACAGTTTTTCTTTGTCCTGAAGGTAAAGAAAAACATGACTGACGTATCTTTATTGTTTGTCCCAGACAGCTATAAGAGGAGTTTATGTAAACTTTTGCTTAAGCTTTCCTACTGTTAAAGTATTTTCTTGTGATAAAGACCGTAGTGTGTATCTTCTCATGAGTACTAAAAATGTCTCAAACTGCGCTCAGATTTGCAAAGATACTGGGTTTGCCGGTGGTTTCCTGTCCTGATCAAGCAGCTGTGGTTTGGTGGTAATAGACTCATTTCCTTTTGGACATTTGTCAACTGGTCAGACTGGGAGACCAGCTAAGACTGACACAGGCTGGTTTTAACTTGTTTCTCAACAGTGATATACAGCCCTTAAACAATTCCATACTGTTACTGTATGCCAACAAATACTTCCTGTGTTTTATTTCTTCTTGAGAATTAAAAAATCAGAGTTAATTTTTAAAAGATGCATAACTGAGGGATTTTTTAAAATCTCCTGAGCTTTGAAAGTGCTTTGAGAACTTCCCTCAGGGGTCTGTGAGGCACAGGAGAAGTTGGACAGTGTTATCAGGGTCCAAAATGAAATTGCCAAATGAAAGGATAATGGGATGAAAGGAACTTTAAAGGAGACAGTAATTAATAGATATGTTGCTGCTCAGCTCTGTTTGTTGAAGCAACTGAGAGGCTGTCGACCTCCTATTGCTGAGCAGAACCATTAAAAGCATGTTGGGCTTAATGATGAACTTTGTGAGATGTTAGTGTAACCTTAACCTTTTTTGTACTCTCTCTCCCATGCTCTCTGTCATTCTCACTCTCTTTTACTCTTCATGGGAAAGCTGTTAGGGTGGGGTGGCACTTGTGTGATTGAGAACTATTGAGCTGGTCTGGATAAAATAATTTAGTCTATTGAAGATTAGAAGTGTGCACCATGCTTTGATGCAGAGTAAGGAGAGAATGACAATAAAAATTAGCTTTAGACTAAAATTGGCTTCTAGACTAACTTTAGACTTATTATGAGCTTGAAATTGTGGCCTTACTACATTAGTGTCATAATAATCCACAGTGAAGTTTCTGGCTCAGACCGCTTTGACCGGTGGCACTTTTCAGCTGTAGTGCACACCACAATGCTTAAGCTAATAGTGTTAGTTATACTTTACAACTATCATTTTGCCCTCCGTTGTGCTGTATGTTGACTCAATAACATGAAGTGCCATTAGCTACTACTATTTATTACTATTAAAGCTAACAAAATTAATTAAATTGTTATTTATTAATGCATAAAATAAAGTTTTAAGACAAAAATTACCTCAGAGAAGATGAAGCCAGAGAAGATGAAATTATATGCTAACAATCGCACGACAAAGCAGAAAGCTTTTTGTGCACAAGCTCTGCTGTCTCCATTTTGGTGTCCACCACATCTCTTATTCACAAGAAATGTCTGCATTGCTTTTAAAGCAGCTTTCATGATACACTTAAAAACATTGTATTACACAAATATAATGTCATTGCCCATAAAACAGCAGTCAATGCATGATTGTGTGTCAGGATGTTCCATTATTTTAACAGACCTGTACCACAGCATCCGTGTCTGAGGCTGGTAACGAGATGATACTTAAATCCCTTTATGTTAATATTGTGGCTTTGTGTGAGCAGCTCTATTAATCCTGCTTTAACTGTATAAATGCTATTATTCCCTCAATAAGATCACTGGCTATGCTGTATAGGATTAAGAACTTATAACGTAACTGATGCTGTCATATTTCATGGACCGGGGAACCTTGAACGCTCTTTTTCAAGTGTGCATAAAGTGTATTCTACACTGTTACACTGAACATGGTTTTTAATCTACACAGTTTTGTTTTTTTCTTTCTAGCCCCAGTCACATGCTGGGCTAAGCGCTAACCTTCAGAACTGTGGTGCCGATTCCGTGACTCCATGCCAGAGTTTCAGAGAGATTTTGAAACAGCTCAGCTCTGGAACAGCAGCACTCATCAAGCAACGGCAAGCTGCTAAACTGCCAAACTGGAGGAGGCTTACAGTTTGAGTTTAATGACCTGAGTCACACCCGCTCTAACACGCCAAAAACGGGCTCTGTTTCATCCGCGCCCGCTGGTTCCATTCATTCCGTCAGGGTCTTATTGGCCTTCCCAAGGCCTGTGCCCTTTTTGCTCTGCCAATCGTATGGTCTTGTACGGTCCTGAAGTCCAACAGTTTGTGGAGAAACGTCCGGTGAAAACAAAACCATAAATATCGCCTTCACTGCATATGTGAGGTTTCAGTGACTTCATCGCTGACCTCATTGAGTTCATAACTGCAGCTGTAGAGGGGTCAAAGTTCAAAAGCACTGAATGATATTCCACAGCAGTGAAAGGCCTTTGGTGGAGCGAGGTTCAGAATTTTACCAGAGCTGAATTATGGAGGACTTTGTAGCAATAACTTCTTATTCTAGGTTCTGAGGTTGTGACCCGAACAGGGTCAGAAAATGGGTCATGTTGCTCTCTTCAACAGAGATCAAGAGCTAAACCCTGTAAAACCCAGAAAAGCCTGGTAAACTCGCTTCTCTCTGCCCCATTTTAGACCACTGGGGGCTCCATCCCTGTGGGGTACAAGTCCAACTCTGCCCGCCAGAATGGATTACTTACAGACAGAGCAATACAGTGTGTGTGTATATGTATGTGTGTGTGCAGTAGAGAGGCAGAAACAGTGTTAAAAGACTGGTAGAGAACCAGGGAGAGAAGTAGAGAGAGAACAGGCGGATAGCTTGTGGGCGTTGATACTACCCATGAGGCCATTTAATGGGCAGTTTGGAATGCAGGGAAAAGACTCAGCTGCCCTCTCCATGGAATTCTATGTCTTTGAAAAAAGAAATAGAGACAGAAAGAGAGAGAGCAAGCTTGTGGGAAATCCTTGCCTGGCTGTGATGTTGAATGTTGGCCTGTTTTATTTCACAGACTGTGGCAAGCAGAGACACTCCATTGCTGTTGTGTTTAGCAGTGAACCTGCACATTTGTCTGCAAGAGGCCAAGCCCTGGAGGCTTTTAACACAAAACCCATAAAAAGCTCCCTAAAGCAAACGTTAGCAGTAACACTGCCTGCCTGAACTACCCAAAGAGTTCCCAGCATGACCGGGCTTGTTCTGTGTGTTTATTCCCTCTGTCTGTATGTCTGTCTATCCAAGAATGTCTCTGTATGTTTGTGTGCATGTCTATAGGTTTGTGTGAACATGCCTTGTGAAAATTCTTCTTGGATTGCAAGTTTGCAAGGATGGTTAAAAGTAGGATATTAAAATTTGTTATGTCAAGACAGTGTATGTCTTTTCAAACTCTCACATTCTTTGTTTGGACAAAAAGTGACTTGTTTGTTTTATTGTTTATATGAACAGTATTTCTTTTTCACTTATTTTTCAAGTGTAAGTACAGTTTTCATAGAGAGCATATGTACCATGTGAGCAACAAAAGTAAGAGTTCTGCTCACTTAATTTTCAGTCATTTTCTGTCCTCTCTTTTATACCTCCATAACTTTAAATGTGAAAAATTTTCTTTTCTATTGTGTCTCTTTTAGAGGATGACAGTTCTGGTTCCCCATATCATCGTGAGAGGAGGAACGCTATCAGCGGGCAGACAGCGGTTTTGGGCACAATGACAGGAAAACTGAGCGAAGAGCCATCCACCTCCACAGAAGAGCGCCCCCTATTGGTAAAGAAAGAACTTCACAGCTCTCTGCCACACCTGGCAGACCATACCCTGCCCTACCGGGGGACCCTGTTTGCCATGGACCCTCGCAATGGTTACCTGGATCCTCATTATAGTGAGTTACTTTTAATGTTTGTTATTTATTGCAAATCTTACCTTCATTTTTAGGTTAGATACTTACACCATCTCACTTTTGTTTCTTGCATGAACTTTTTCCTCAGATCTTAATATATTGTGTATATATTATAGATGTTGACACGTGACACCAAGGACTAACACTAATTTATTACAGGGCTAGTAGAATAACTTTCCCCTCTGTGAGGTGAAAGGCAAAGCTGCTAATAGATTGATTGAACTTGGCAGCTGACTAGCTGCCCTTCTTTCTCATTCGTTCTCTCCTGCCTTTTCATTTTTTCCAGAGGGGAAGTTAGTATGGGGGGACGTTCTTCTCTGCTCCCTAATTCCCTCATTAGGGGCCGAGTGTAAGCACACAACTCCAGTCTCGCTCATCAGAGCAGTGATCAAAGCGGCATTGAGAGGAGAGCAGTCAAACTCATCTCGCCTTGTTCTTTCCCATATTCCCTCCTTCCCTTGTTTTCCACGGCTCATGACTCACACGTTGTTTTGCTAATAATCACAAGAGTCTTTTGGAGAGAGAGACTATGTGAGTTAACAGTATAGAGCAATATAGAGAAATAAAGTGGGATAGAGACAGATGAGGCTGGTCAAAACCTTTCTAAAAGGTTAATTTTGTAGGCCACCATTGCCTGGAGGTCGCCTGCAGACGAGGATTCGATGTGATGGCTTGGTTGGTTTCGCTAAATTGGCCTTGAGTTGGGCTTGTTGTGGGTTTAATCTATAGCACTTAGTGACATGTCTTGACTTTCATTGTTTTTCTTACAAACGTTCACACAAAACCATTTACTGTATTGTTGCTTGTTTTGTGGTCTTCATTAGAGTGCTTTGTTGTTTTGGTCGATATGTCTTAATGCACAAAGGTCAATCAGACCCCTCAAAGATTGACTAATCCAGCTCCGCAAACCTGCCGCTGTGTTACAGTGAAAGAGTGTGTTTTAATGGGATTGGGGGTTATAAGGCAGTGTGGGGTGGGTCAGAAGTCAAGGGATAACACATTAATTTAAAGCATTGCTTGGTGTTTTATAGAAATTAGGCTCTGTTAGCAGCATTTGTGACATTTTGCTATATCCATTTGACAATTATGGATATAGTAACTTTTCACCAACTTTCACAAGATTTAAACATTACATGTGTTAACATGTGACTGGAGATATAGAACCACTTACTGACCTTGTCTATGTAATGTTATATCCAGTATTGCAACTTAGTTGACATTTATTGAACCTTGAACATTCCAATACATGATTTACTGAGAGTAATAGAATGGAAAAAATAGAAATGACTGAGAGAGAAACGATTGAAAGAGGGCGACTGAATCAAGCTAAGAAAGAACAAAAGTGAAAAGGGGCTATTCCGGGTGGTTGAAGCCCATAGGGGAAGGCTGAGGTGGAGGGTGCGGGGCGTAGGAGGTCAGAGGTCATGTGGAAAAGGCAGACACTGAAACAGAGGGGTTCAAAAACCAGCAGAAGTCAAAGGGGCCTCTTAGTCTCAGAGAGATGCATTCTCTGCGCATGAGGGATCAGGGCAGTAATAAAGTGCAGAGCTGAGAAAGTTGATTAAATGAGCTCTGTAAGCAGTTAGAGGCTCTGTTGTGTTTTTTCCAGATATTCTGGTTTGAGAAATGTTTCTCAGACAGGGCCTCAGGCAGTTGACTTGATGCTCACTAAATGAAAAATGCATTGTAGTAGCAAAAATCCAAGAAAAGTAGTGTTGGTCTCAGAAAGGCAGTTTTTTAATCTCTATCCCTAAATATGAGCAATAATCAGTGATGCTTAATTTGTCAAGCTAAGTTGTTTGAGTTCAGGAGTTTGAAGTCTTTGAGTTTACAGCAAATTTTGTCTAGACCCAGACGGGCATCTGATATAGTTTCTGCAGTGAATAAAGAGTTCAGTGTATGATGTGGATCAGGGCCATGATGTTCACTCCTCACCGGGGGGGTTATGGGAGGCTAGGACCCTTTAACTAATCCTCTGGAGCCCCAACGCCCGTCAGCCTTTTAAAGCACATGCTGGCGCCACTCACTCACTTCCACAGGCTTTGAGGTGTGAAAAACTTTGACCCCCATACACACACACACACTCCCGCATGCGACAGAGCCCCCCTGCTTTTCTCTTCTCCTTTGGAGATCCATCAGCTCGTAAATGTGTCCCAGGTGTGCGCTGGTGTGAGTGTGTGTGTGCGTTTGTGTAAGTGTGTGATGGAAAGCGACCCAGGGATCTATGTGCTGTGTTTGCACTAGTGGAGGAAGGTGTGAGTCGAGGCAGGTAAAGCGTGATTACTCTTACTGCTGGCACGTGTCAAGACCTAATGTGCCTAAATGAGCCTCCACCTGCCGCCTCTGTGCACCTGGTCGCCACGGCAACACACAGCGGGGCACCGTGGGAGTGGGTGTCAGGAATGAGGGAGTCAGCCCGTAGGAATAAAACACAACAGAGATCTAGTTAAAAACTCTTATTTTTTTCTAGAGAGCAGTGAGATTTGTAACCTGGCCAACAGACTTTAGGATTCTTCAATATGTTGAGTGTTCTTTAATATTCTTGAAGTGTGAGAAGACATCCCAAAAACATCCCAAATTTTCCTTTATACTTCTGTAAGACTGAATGATGTGCAATGCTGTTCTCATTTACTTTATAACAAAATAAATTAGACTTTTGCTGACATCTGTACAGTAAGAGTGTAGACTACAGCTGTTGCAGTACAGAGTGTAGACTACAGCTGTTGCAGTACAGAGTGTAGACTATAGATGTTGCAGTACAGAGTGTAGACTATAGCTGTTGCAGTACAGATGTCAACAACTGCCTCATTTATATTTCTACTACAAATCATTTTCTTACTTAGTATTTTGTGTAATTTCCATTTAAAGTATTTAAACATCATTATACTGGAAGATGTTTTTATGATGCTTGAGGTTTTGGGTTTATTAGCATATGGTTTTGATTTTAGAGAAAGCTAACAAAACAGCTGGGTGTATATTGCAAATGTGAACTAAAGAAGTTAAGAAGGAAAGCAATTATTTTTCTGTATATAGATAAAATAGTGATTAAGAAAATTTTAATGAGGAAGTTTTAATGAAACAAATAAATCTTGATAATGTCTCTTGAGCTATGAATAGATTTCTGAGCAATAAAAGTTTCCCCTGGGAAAAGCCAAGTGCATGAGGAGGCTGAAGGTATGTATAATGTTTACACAGCAAGAAACTTTCTGAAAGTCCCACAAGTGTTTAACTCTGCTCTTTTATGCTCAGCCTCCTCCTTCGATGAGTCAAGTCGGTAATACTGAATTTGACTGAAACGCTCTGCGCCCACTTCGTAAGTGCATAAAGGACAGGCGTGTTTAGCATAAAGAGCGCACAGGATAAATAGGCGTCTTTGTGAGAATTAGTCAAAGCATTAGCATTAGCCATCATTCCTGAGCCTTATCCTCTTTTCTCACATAAACACCGGATAAGAGTCCCATATCCCACTTAAAAACTAACTAATGCACAGTGTGGATAAACTGCAGGATTGAAGAACGGATTAATGAAGAGAAGAGTGCTAAATGTGTGCAAGTGTGAAAAGCAGCCATTGCTGCGACATCTGTTTATATTGTCCACTGATTAGCAGGTCATTGGGCATCGGCAACAGTACAGCACTTGCTGGCGTTGCACTTCTTATCTCTCCTGGGAGTGTAAAATCCTCTCTTCATCCTCTTTCTCTAAGTGTTTTTATTTTCTTAAACAGATGTGCTGTTCACCAGTAAGAGCCTGTCCCATTATGGGAATTAAAGCATGTTGAATTGAATGTTTCTTTTTTATTTGAATCTTAAGAGGAAATGAGAATGCTTAAACAAGACGAGCAGGGAGGGATGCCATCATAGCTTTCCTAGCAATCTCTATTGCTGTCAAATCTTGGAAGTGCACGTAATTGTTCTAGCACCACTAAGCCATATTCTTTCCTCAGCAAACTCAACTGAACAATGGGTTTATGTTCTTTAGCAGAGTCTGGATGTCCTTGCAGTCCTAAAGCGTTTGTGCCTTTTCACAAACACACACCAAATATCTAGAGAGTTTAGCTCTTTGAAACCCTTTCTCCTTGACATTCAAGTTCATGAGTGTCATTACTGCAAAGAGCATCAACTTCTAAGCTTATTTAGTGTGGGTCTACAACTTCTGGGTCTGAAATACTGGCCCCACTCAAGATCCAGCTGGCTCCCACCTTTAGCTTAATCAGCGGCGTTGGGCTATAGTTTCAGTCCTATTTGTCCTTGCTTGGATAAAAATCTTCCCAGTTTCCTGAAGCTCATAATCCTCAACCAAAGGCCTCACTGATGCCTCACACCAGAGTCCAGACAAACCCACACGAGGAGAGACTGGCGATATCACACCAAACGGACACATCTAGACCTCTGTCACCGCTTGGCTTCGCATTGGTGCGCACCACATCAGAAGATATTCCCACTTCAGTGCCCTTGGTAGAGCATAGCAAGCTACCACAGACCAAACAAAGAACTTGTCGACATGGACTTTTTGAGGTACTGAAAAGGTTTGATCTTGACACTGATATATTGGCTGGGTAGCGCTGGTTGTTCAACCCTACCTCCCCCCTCCCAACCAAAATCAAACTTCCATTGACCATTGAACTGAAAGTGTCAGCTGTCCAAAATAGTAACATGACAAGAAGAAAAATAACTATTGATGTGCTCTAAATAACCATATTAAATTAAAAAATGGGGTTTGACAAGAACTTTACACACATATAGATGTAGATATAGATTTAAACATCATGTATATGCACACAGTTATGGTACATTTGTGTCTACAAACTAATGCACTACTCCAAACTAGTGGTCCAAAAAATTTTTTTTGTATCTAGCATATCTACCAAAAGTTGCAGAAAGTTTTATCTTCTTTCTTGCAGAAAGTTAAGTTCTATCTTTGTAAAACACAACGATGCCTCCAAATGAAGATACAAACCTGACCACTTCAAGGGCAAGGCTGGTCTTCATGATTGTTTCCATATTGGATTTATGAAAGAGAGGCTCTGCTGGGGCCCAGTCAGAACTCGCAGGGGCCAAGATGCCGAGAGCAGTCTTCAGGCGCTAGTAAGAAATCTCCTTCACTTCTTCTTCCTGATCCTTTCATCACAAAAGGGAATCTTTCACTGTTATTAGCCCTTGGTCTGGTACATCACTGATAATAGTGTCATCCTCCTTTATGCAGCTTATTAAAGGAGTCTTGCCGTGTATGCCTGTACCATCACATTCCTGCGCTCCTGTACTTCCTTCTTTTATGTTTCTTTTGCCCGGAGCGTTCAGGGTGAAGCATGTGAAGAGTGAAAATGCTCTTCAACCCTGTTTCATACCGGACTAATGGACATCATTATCAGTTGCTTTTCTCCTCTTATATGTATAAGAAATTCCCTCAGAAGACTTGATCTTCTGTATCTTCTGGCATCTTCTCATGGCATGTTGTTTCTCCTCATGCTTCCATGTTTGGCTGCAATGGTCATAATCCATAAACCAGCCAAAACTGCATTTCATAGAAAGAAAAGCTTTGAACTCAAACTGAGAAAAGTTGGTTTGAAGGATGGAGACAACTGTTGTCAGGAACTTCACCAGCTACTGTAAAACTTTTGGTTTAAGAATGAGGGATATAGCAGTGGTCTGACACTGGTTTGGATTTCAGTGGATTTATGGATTCCTCTTTTTCGGTGGACTACTACTGTGTAAATCTATCACACCACTGACTATTCTTCTCATCCTGACATGCTTCTCTTGTCTTTCGAATCAACTCAGTGGGTAATCAGATAACATTACACTCACACAAGGCCTGTGTGTGTGTGTATGTGTGTGTGTGAATTTGCTACAAACAAGTATGAGATTAAAAGGTTTTACATTTTTTGTTTGTTTTTCCAGTTAATTTAGTTAATCCAGTTTTTTTTCTAATTTTCTGTGGGTTGCATTTGTTATTTGTTTAACAATTAATGTTTTTTTATAATTCTATAGTAATTTGACATAACCTTTTCCCTTAATTTCCATTTGCTTCATCATATGTAAAATAAAAAAATATTGCCTTTGCTAATAAATGTCCTTTAGATTACTGGAGCCCAGTTATTAAATACATACCTAGATACCTAGTATTTGAATAATTGGCATTGGTAGGAAATGTGAGTGGTCATATGTACTCATGGTTCTGACCCCAATTCCTCCCTTTACATGCCAACACCACCACTAAGGGCCTGTTGTGATTGGAAAGAGAATACAGTAATAACATTTACCTTAAATGTTAATGTAAAAAATCTATTCAGCAACAAGCGTCACACACCTGCCTTGCTGCTAATCACAAGTCTGAAGCAGAGATGTGTATGCGTGTGCATGTGTGCGTGTGTATGCATGCATGCGTGCGTGTGTGTGTGCGCGTGTGTGCGTGCGTGTGTATGTGCGTGTGTGTGCGTGCGTGTGTATGTGCACGTGTGTGCATGCATGTATGCGCGTGTGTGTGTGTGTGTGTGTGTGTAACCAAGCAGAAACATAAAAGAAGAGAAACTGAAGGAGGTCAGGCCCATCACAGGTTTAGCATTGCCAGGTTTAGATGACTGGGACAGGTGGCAGCTCCAGAAAATCTCACTCTGCAGAGAAGCATCCTCTCAGAGGGAGATAAGGGACCCCTCTGTCCATCCCCCACCACCTCCCCCCACTCTCCTCACCTCTCCTCTCCTGCTTGGTGCTCTGTGCTGGAAGCTCTTTGATGTGTGTGAAGTGGAATTAAACTGGCTGGTCTGAGGCGTAGGACAGGTTCAGTGTGGAGGTCTTGGAGGTGCCCGCTGCTTTGTGCTCTCATTAAGGCAGTGGGGTCGGGTTAATCAGCTTTAAAGTTTACACACATACGCTTTTGTCTGCCAGCCCCAGTCAGGCACCCTTGGGCACCACCTGCTTGATAAAGAGACAACAAGGGAGAGCGAGAGAGAGAGAGAGAGAGTGGCGGCACTTATGTCTTCTATCTTACTCACTCATATGAGGGCTCAAGTCAAGAATTCTGAACCTTTTCTTGGTCTGGCTTACAAACTGTGAGTCCTTGAGTTGTGAATCCTGTTTTGCACAAAAATGTGCAAATAAGCCTAATTTATTTTAGGTATAGGTTTATAACAATTTTGCTCAGAAAACCAAGGATGCATGGATCCTTTGGATGCATACAGTGTATGTCATCAGATACAGTCACAGAAATCTTTAGAGAACCTGTCTGCATCTCTGAAGACCACAGAGGTTCTCTGTCCTTAGTTTTTCTTTCTTTCTCTTTCTTTCTCTCTTTCTCTCTCTTTCTTTTCTTTTCTTTCTTTCTTTCTTTCTTTCTTTCTTTCTTTCTTTCTCTCTCTCTCTCTCTCTCTCCCTGTTTCTCTCTCTCTCTTCTAAGGCCTGGTCTATAGAAGGGACCTGCATCACTCACGGGATGAGGATATGTCATGGAAAGTTATTATTTGGGAAGGCTTCGTTTAGATGGGACACAATTAATGGATTACAACTCCTGCTTGTTTTTGGGCCATGACTCTGCGGGTGTCGAGAGGGATGAGGGTCACTGAGGGTCAGAAGAACAGAATGTAGAAGTGTAAACAAAGGAGAACAAATGACAAATGTAAAAAATGAAATGACAGGCCGATTTATCTCCTCTTGGAACAGGTCACCAAATCTGGGAACATCAGCCAGGAAAGCAGAAGCTAATTTTACCCATTTATTTAGAGCATGAGACAGAAAGTAAAGTGACTGATGGATCTCAGACGAGAAGTGAGAAACTGAGGGAGAAAATTGTGAGAGTTTCAGCATCAGAGTGAGACAAATAGAGCCAGTTAGGTGACTGTCTTAAAGTGCCCTGAGGTGACCCATATCTGTCTCTGTGACCTGACCATGATGACACTGATTACTGTGATACAGACTCTTCGTCTGTTGGTCTCTTGTTAAAAAGAGGCATAGGGGACACTGGTCCCCTTTAATTTATCCCACTGTGGGGTGTTCAGGAATCAATATTATGAATCTCATCTGTGATTGGATGCGTAGTTGATAAAGCTGGAGTTTTCCTGCTTTTCATGAAAATACATTTTTGCCAGACTGTGCCAAAAAGAATCATGACTTTCCACCCCAGCTGTATACAAACAATTTTTTTTATCACACAGTGGCTTCATACACTAAGGATAAAAACTGTAAACTTCTTAATTTTACTTATAGCAAGGTCAAACTTAATTAAGGTTACAATCTCTTAAGCAAAAGAACAACTTAAGGCAACATCTAATAACATTAGAACAACAAGTTTATGACATTTACAGTTTAAATCTTGCTAAAAACAGAGCATTTAAACAAATATTAAAGCTGGGATAGGACACATGTAGACAAATGATTTTTCTTTCAGTGTCTCTGTTTAACATTCTCACATAAGCTTAAGTGCTAGATTAGTTTGCAATGTAAGCGCACCAAATTTGTTAGTATTTAAGTGATGAAGCGCAGACAGAGGCGGAAATCCCCCGTCCAACTCACAACACTCACGTTAACAACTACAATACTTATCCATTCTTTCCCGTCTCTGCTTTGTTCAATGCCTGGACTCCACCACCTCAATTCTGGGCAAATTTAGCTTGATGGGATAATTGATACGACTGTAATTAGTTCATTACAGTCACACCAACCAGGAACTAAAGTTAACAGAATTCACAAAAGTTCCCGCAGAGCTGCGCTCAACAGCCCTCGCGACTGTTTACACGCGCGCGCAGCTGGAACCCTTAACCGGAGCGCGTAACTCTTTACACGGCGCCTGCTGCTCACAATACTCGCTATCCTTAAGGTATGCTTCTCATCGCGGTCTTATCAGCCGCTTACAAGCACGCACAGGTGCGTGCGGGAGTGTGTGCGTGTTTGGTTGCCTGCGATGCTTTGTTGTTCCTGGCTCACGCGAGCACGCACGCATAAGCACAGTGAAGCGCTTGCGATCATCGACAACTACGCCTGGCGCGCACACACGCACAGTTAATACGCGCGTTGGCCCCTCAGTCATCAGCTTCGTGCAGGCGAGCATGTCTGAGCAGTGAGATCATGAGCAAGTATAGTACCGTAATGAAATCTGGCAAAGCACAAGTTACACACATTCATACTATAGAGAACAACACCAAGGGGCCATAATATGTTCCAAATTACAAAATCACCTTCTCATCTTACTCGCCACTCTCTGTTACACAATCATACACACCTACATCATGTTATGCATTTCTTAACTTTGTCATCAAAGGCTTTTAAGTGCAAGTGAGATGTTTTAAGGCCATCTGCAAGCTGCACAGTTTACGGTGAAAGTTTCTGCTTTGCTTATGACCTTTTAAGTGATGGAAAAATGAGACTGTGATTGTTCTCACAATCTGATCTGCTGGTTGCAATACAATTACTTTTAGATCAGGCATATAATATAACATTAGGCCAACTCCACAATGAGCGAGCATAATGAAACTTCTGGAAAGAGGGAGAGGAAAGAGGGAAAAAAGTAAGTCTTTATAAAACGATTAAGGGAGCGATTTTAGTAAACGCTTTAGGCTGTATCATCCTCGTAAAATAATAAGGTGTAATTGTGATCACATTCACACACTCTCTTTGCTGTAGAATGAGTGTTTGTGTTCCATCGGAAACTAATGAGTCTGGTCAAAGTTTTCCTTTAATCAGCACTTTCATTAAAGCCTGTTATAATCGTGTCTTAATGAATGTGCCGTGAAATAACGGCAGCAAAAATCACCCTTTGCATTATGCATGACGACTAAAAGGGATAGTTCAAAAGCTGTGACACTAGACCGGTTGGACCAAAATGTACAGCATGCTTTTGAAAAAGTTTTAGGGAATTAATAACTGTAGAGAGTGACTCTGCTCAGTTTGGATTAATAGTGCTGTTCAGTGATTGCAAGATGTAAAGTTTTGGCCTCTTTCTATAAGCTATAAGTTTTCTTGTCTTGTGTCATCACAGACCTGTGATGAAGCACTTCCTGGTAAGAAGATTGGAGATCACTTCTCTGCCAAACGATTGTTCTAGCTGCAGTTTTAAACCCATTTATCTTTACATTTCCGTCACATTAAAGCATGTGGCTGACTCTTTCAAGGGTGCAGTGCATTTAAATTACACTTTTTATCTGTCCATGCATTCTCTGGTAGTCTAACCCATGACCCTTGCCATGCTCCACCAGTTTATCTTGACTTAGTAGCTGTATAGTTAATTCTTCTTTTTTAAAAATTGTCCTACTTCACTGGTGTTTTATCTGCACAATGTACACATTACAATGTAATGAAATTACAATGTGTTTCATACAATGTACTACTGCAGACTGTTGATCCTATAGCTTTAAACCCTTCAACTTTACAGAGGCTAAAATGATTGTTTATTTTCAGGGCATTTAGTAAATGTAGTTGTGCCATTTCGGAGGAGGATATGAATTACTGAAGATACATATAACTTTTCTCAGTACACCTTATCCTTGCTTCTCACATGGCCCTAGATGTTTTATAAAAAGACGTGACTGGGCCAAGGAAAAAGATGGACAGAAGACTCTATTTAGATACATCAATGTAAACAACAGAGCGAGTGTCAAATAAACATCTTTCATGAAGAAAGAATTTCATTTGAGTCGTGGGGGATGAGAGGACATGCGATAGTGAGAGTCAAAGAAATAAGATAACAGTGAAAGAATCGGTGTAGAAATATGGCGAGGTTGATAAAGTACAGGAAGAAAAGGTTGATGAAGGAGCAGAAGAGCAGAGGAGTGTACAGAGACAGGACAACGTGGGAGAAGAGTGAAAGAGAGCGCTGACAGAGTGCAGAGCTGCCATGGAATGAAGGAAGGATGATGTGGAGGAAGCTGAATCCTGAGAGGTACAACTTTTAAAAGCAAAAGAGAAGCTGGTGTTGATGTAACGGATGAACAGAACCCCATGAGTGATGGAACACAGGGCAGTTAAATGAGTGCTGAGCGATGAGGAGGGAGAGATTTGGTCTCTCTCTGCCATACTGTTTCTCATTCATTCTTACATTTTTTACAATATCTTTTTCTGTCAGTGTTTGGCTATATTATATTTTGAAAGACTCAAAGTATTTTGATGCGTATGCCAACTTTTTTATCTGAGGTAACTTGGCATAAGTTAATTACAAGTTATGTAATAGAAAAAAAAGTCTGGTTTTATATAAAAAAGTGTATAAAAGTGAGAAATATTTTATATTTCATTTTTATATTTTATTTTAAGCCCATTTTATACTCTGATTCAAGCATTTACAAACCTAGTGTTTTCCAGGTTGCAACTGACCATGAAATAATACACTGCAGCTTTCTAATGCATCCCACTGTGAGTTTTTCTTTTTTCCTTTCACTGTTTTTTTACTTCAAGGACAACCAATACAAACCTCAAAAACACATTTGAGTCCATTGTCAAATTATTTCCCCCTTTCTGGCCTTTCTGATGTTATCAAGTGTGATTTTTTTTTTCAAGGACTTGCACTGGAATTGGAGTTGTGGTACTGGCACTTTAACCAATTAGATTTCGGAGTGGTGTCACATGGTGTATAAGACACTAACAGCTTCTAATGTGAGGTGAGAAATGAGGTAAGGCAAGGCTGAACAAACCTCGCAGCATGGCCGTCCGATGTTAGCGCTGCTATTGGCAGCATATGCAGCACAGGATTGAGGCCAGATGTTGGGCATTGGTCCCTGGGCACGGCCCTTAAACATCTTGGCACAAGGACTGCAGATGTTTACAAGCTAAAAACACATCCGCCTCTGCACCTCGCCATGTTATGGTGCCAGAGATCCATTTATCTCTGCCTGTGTGTTGTTTTTTTCTGTCTGTAAGTCATAAATTACTGTGGAATACAATGTAAATCCCATGATGCATGAATATGGTGATCACTTTTTACCTGATATTTGATATCATCGTGTCCCAAGTCCCATGACATAACTTTTGAATGGAAATACTATTGTACTCCCACTGTACTTCATAAAACATTCCTCATTTTACCTCCGTTTTACCATAATCATAATTACTCATAATTCTCACTGCCCCTTAGACAAGCTGATGTGGCTACTGTACCTTTAAAATCTCTGGATGAAAATACTCCTAAATGATTGGCTAGCCTCTTTGCATGTAAAATGCATATTTAATATGTATAAAGATGTGTATTTCACATCTTTCAGGTTTACAGTTTATTCTCCCAGACCAAACTAAATTTAGTCACTACATTTAAACTCAAAGTGATTTAAACATCTTTAAACTAAAGATGTTTTATTTTGATCTTTAAAGATGTTTAAAAGTGATTATGCTGTTTCTTGCCCCTTCTATCAGATCTAAATATAGGTTGTGTTTGTGATTTTAGGCTGTGATTTTATCCCAGTTTTTTTTTTATCTGTGTTTTTTTTATTATAAAGTCCTCCCATTTCTCTATGACGGTTGTGACGAATCACTTTCTATATCCGTGAAGCCTGCAAATTGAAGCATAGCACACTAGCACATGTGGGATATATTGTACAGAATCTTTTCTCGCAAAAGGTTGTCATTGCTGATTAGCTTTGAACAACTGTGTGAGTGTGTTGACTGGTTTATGGCTGTTTTTTGTTAAGGTTGTTGGGAGGCTGTATTGCATGTTTGTTTACTTTGAATAAACATTTGAAGCATATGAGCACCACCTTAGAAAAACACTGTGTTATGGTGCATATTTCAGACTCTCACTTCGATAAGCTATACTATAGTACAATACTTCATTATTATTTACATGGCATGGCATCCTAAATCCATTACAGAATGCCATAATTATACCGTAAAATGTTTATTAAAAAGAAAATGCAAGATGGAAGCCCTTTGTATTGTTTTTCTGATTACTTATACACCTCTTTTCTCTTCACAGCTCCACCTCAGTTCTTCCCTGCTTTTCACCCTCCAGTACCAATCGATGACAGACACACACAAGGCCGGTACATTTATGAACCCTCGCCGGTGCCTCCGCTACACGTGTGAGTAAACACACACTTACACAACTCTGTCAATTCCTGTTACTGCACCTGATGCATTAGTTCATAAGCCTTTTTCATTTGCTTTAAATGCAACATTTGTGTTTCCTCAAACCCTCTTCAAAGTTGAAAACGGCCTTGGTTTAGACATCAAAAGTTACCTTACAATGTGATAGCATTTTTTTGTAATAATCTGCATAGGTTCCTGTCTAGGCAGATGTAGAAGGGAGGGTGGTGTCTGGTCTAATGATATTACAGTAGTGAACACTACTCTGGGGTGAGGTGTGCTGTGAGGGTGTGTAATCCGTATCTTCACGGTGATCTCTGGTGCTCAGTGTCAGAGATCAAAGACTGTCAGGAGACACGCTAATGAGCGTGTCAGGTGTAGAGACAGACACGGCAGCCTGTTACTGCGTGATTCTCTAAAAACACTCATCAGGCTTGTCAGAGGAGATGTTGGGAACTCCATTCATACTACAGCTGTTCTGCAAGCTGTCACATGTTGTGCAACACGGCCCCACCTCAACCCCAAGCGAGGAAACTGTT
Source organism: Yasuhikotakia modesta (assembly GCA_036877545.1). NCBI lineage: Eukaryota > Metazoa > Chordata > Actinopteri > Cypriniformes > Botiidae > Yasuhikotakia > Yasuhikotakia modesta. Next base: position 22,375 of record JBAJNP010003129.1, on the reverse strand, counting down.
TGTTGCTAATGTACACCCATATTAAATATTGTGTGCCGTGGGACTGAGCTTCAAAAACCTGCTTCTAACCGATGATGTGTTAAGTCAGAACAACACGTTGCTCTTTGAAGCTTCTGTGAGGCAATTTTTGCTCATTTTGGGGACTGAGCTGATTTGCAGTAATATTGACCCTTCTGCCATTGGTTATTTTTAACAGTTAGTCCCATCTTCACCCTGCATGTTTAAACTTTTTAGCAGTCCTTGAAAATAAGGTGCATTTCTAACTTGAGAAGCTCTTGTCCTTAGGGGCTGAATTTATCTGGGTAAATATGAGAGTGCGTTTCCTGACAGACTCTGTAAGGTCAGCATTTGCGTTAAATCCCCTCTTTTACCATTATTTTATTAGACTTATTTTTTATTCACTTGATGTTGTAGTGTATCCCATTCAGCTTTATCTGCTGTGTTTACCTTTTAAATAGTTGTCTGTTTTAAAATCCATTTCTCTCACCCGTCTTGACTCCTCACTTTCTCTGCCTCCCTCCATCGTGGCCATTGCAACTGTATGGTGGGACAAATTGAATGGGGCAGCTACTTGGTCCATATTATGTTTGGTATTCTTCATCATTACATCCTTTGCCTCACCCCTTTTCCATCCTCGGAGTCATATCTCTCTTTCATGTTACACTGCTAAGAATAATGAATTTTTTATGTCATCTCCCTCTAACCCGCACGCTATAGAGAGGCGAGAAAAAGGAAAGAGACACGCCGCAGGCTTGATTGATGTCCGATGTCAGCGTAAACAAAATGGCAAATATAATTTAGCATTTAGCTTATGTGGAGATAATGGGGCAATACCAGGCTCAAACAAGACTCAAACAAACATCTGCCACGGTTTATCATCCAGCGGAGAGAGAGAGAACGGCGCAAGGGTTTGAGAGGAAACGGGGTTTAAACAGAAAGCAGGCAAATTAAATTAGGGTGACGCCTATTCACAGTATGCCTGACTTGTCACACTTACCTTGAAGTGGACAGATGCATTCTAATGTCCATGCCTGCATTATCTGCAATGCTGTGTTTATATTGTATGTAGACACCACTCAGATACAGTACATTTCATCTTATGAAATGAATAGCTTGAGGCTGTAGTGTACAATAATAAAATGGGTAGTTTTAGTGCGGGTTGCTGATTGGTCAATACAGAGTTACAGCTTAAACACTCTAGTTTGTAATATGGCTGTTCACTAGTTACAGTATTTAGTACTTTATATTCAGTAGCAGCATTGATGAGGGGCAGAGTTAACTATTCGTATATAAGTCAGACAGTTTATCTTCTAGCTGTGAGAAGCTGTGAGTATTGTAGGCTGTGCTAATTATATAGCATGGCCTCCCATATCTTTATCTTTAAAATGTATGAGATTTTTATGTAAGGCTTGCTATAAAAGTTTGTTTTAGTCAAAAATGTTTTTGTGCTGTCATTCTGAAATGGCCATCTTTGAAATTATGGATTAGTTGACAGGTATCCATCAGTTTATTATATTGATTACCATTGACAGGCGAGAGGCTGCAGAAAGCTATAAAAATGGGCAAAATTGTATTTCATTCTTGCAAAATCAAAACGTGTCAACAATCTTCTGGCAATGCAGTACCTTCTCTGACATTTTAACATCCAAAGTTACTCACACAATAAGTCAGATCAGACAGAGGTATCAGGAAATATGTACTGACAGGTGTGCATTTACAGTTTAATACAGTAGCTGTTCCCCAGACTCCCCTTGTTAATGCATTTCTGTCAACACATTTTTGTTTTTACAAACTGAGGTACGAGTCGAAATTAGCTGCTGTGGTAACCGACAGCACTTCACAGATGTTTTCAATCGAGCTTGACTTGTATTTACCATAGAATATTCATTACAGTAACTTTAGATAGTGTCACCAAACACACTTAAGGGAACTAAACTAATACTAAAAGGGAACTCGACAATGTTGTCACATGCAGTAAATCTGTGGTGTGCGTGTACATGTGTGTGTTTGTGCTTGTGACTGGACGAGTGACAGGGATGTGGGAGCAGAGGTTAAGGAAGAAAAATTACATTGTTTAAGACAAGTTCTCCTCGGTGAACAGAATTAATCGTTATTAGCACTTTAAATATATGCCTAAGAACAGGCGGGATATTATTGCTGTACTTTCCCATGCAGCTCCTCATTACAGCTCGTAATTACAGTAGCTTTTACCTCGCGGCAGTGCCATCAATCTACACAGCCTTTCTTAGCACGAGTGGGCATCTATGACTAAAATAAAAAAACAAAAAGAAAAACAGAGTGGTAATGACCATCTCATTTCCCTTGACCAATGCTGATTTGCTGGTTCACGAGGCAGAGTTAGTCAGTCCTGTCTTATTATTTGAGAAAGATTTAATTGAAACATGTTTATTTATTGTCCCCTATGTTCTTAGCGGAAGCTGCTAGCGTAGCACGCTAAACGACACTAATGGCTGTGATATGAGGGGACGGAATTAAATTAAAAGCTCATAAAATGAAATATGCTTCATATTAGCAGTTTGACACTTAATTTGCCTCAGAATGAGCAGAGGAAATCACAAATTAACTGTCCTTTGTGTTTTGCTCCCCCTCTCCCGTGGCAGTCTTATTAGGCAATGGGAAAGCGCAATTACTGCACAGGATAATCGGGTGGGATATGAATTCATACAGGAGAGGGCACCGGTGTGGTATTCAGTGTTATGGTGGTGGCAAACAGGGGGTGGAATTTATTTGACTTGCACAGGAAGTCTCATACTCATACAGGAAGTTAAGCGTATTGTTGAATCACCAGCAGTGTGAATTAGTCACAAATTTAGCATGAATTTATGTTAGCATGTGTAAAGAGCACAATGGGATATAGTATATTGAGGACAGTCTTATAGAAAAAATAGTTATATCTTTTTTTTTCTAAAATTCTGTAAATTATATTAAAGTGAATCAATAAAACATTTACTTGTGTAGCAATTAGAAATTTGAATCTTATATGAATGTAACTCATTTGAAAACTCATTAAATTTGAGTTTTGTAAATTCAGTAAACCTTTGATTCATCAAGGCACATTGTTGCTCTCTTAACCTTTCACTTACCCTGACCTGGGAACAGCTCATCTCTGTTCAGTACACTGAAAAACCGATCACTTCTGCCTAAACAAATATGTTAAATTCTAAAGAGACACTCCACAGGACGTGTGTTTGTGAGTGTGTTTTGCTCTCTTGCTCATTATGTCTGGTGCCTAATAGTAAGTGTTCCCTCACTGTCTCAGTGTGTCTTTTCAATAGTTCAGTGTTATTTTCTCAGCCAAATAAAAGACACTCTCACACACACAAAGCCAAAGTGACAGGATGTGGTCTCCACGGTGACTGCTTTGGACAAACAGAGGCATTCTCCGCACAACGCCAGAGTCAATTGCACAACGCCAGAGTTTACTCAAGAGTTAGAATGCCTTGTGCACACACTACTAGACACACTTCTCACATACTTAATGGACTCACAGGCTTTCTAGTAAATTGTGTTAAAAGAGAAAAGGCTTTTAGGTAGAAACGTGTTTGATGAATTAAGGTGCTCCAGACCTGTTGACCTATCAGGTTCTAGTGCATTGTGACATCATCTGCAGGGTCTGTACTTTGTGTTCTTGGCATCAGTGATCACTGAATTGAGCCTAATGTCAAACCATTAGTGGAAATTACTGGCACCTTAAATGCTAATTTAAAGTCACTAATTGGGGCCAGATTAACAACTGATATTATTATGGGTGCTGTACTGGGATCTGTTTCTGTTGGCAAAAATAATACAATCCAAATAAGTGAACAGTGGATAGTACATTGTATAAGGTCCCTAAGAGACATCTCTCTTTCACTGTCAATCTAATTGTGTAAACCCACTAATTTAAGCAGTGTTTGCTTTCACCGTGTTGCAGGTTAAGCAAAATAAACACATAGATTAGATAAGCATTAGATAAGCATTTGTAGTATTGATAGTGATAAAATTGCTGTGCATATTACATTTATTTTAGAAATCAAAACACAGTACATTTCAGTGCAATAAAATGTAATAAAATGCATCTTATCTCAACAGCTCCCTGTATATGCAAACATGTGCACTCTCTATACACTCTTTCTCTTACCCTCTCTTTTCACATGCACACTTGCACAAAACACACAGGGTCGCTTCTTTAATTCCCAGGGCTAAATGGATGCATTTAGTGGAACCCCAATTATAGGGGGCCCAGTTGTCATAGTTGTTCATTTCTGGCAAAAGATAAAAGTGCAATTTTGTCATTTAAACTTAATGGAATTTAGTTATGGAAAATATTGCAGGTAAAATAATTGTTACTCGTTTAGTCTAATGTGTATTTGTGTGCAATATTTTTTACAGGCAGGGCATGTGCATGTGACCTTTTATTCATCATTTTGACCTTTGCAAATTGCATTTAAAATTGTGACTAAATGTAATCAATTTGGCTTAAAATTATTAGTCATTTATATTTAATCTCACTCTTTTTATCTATATCAACAATGAATGCCATAGAAAATTTATTCTTAATCCATGAAACAATTTCTTGATTTTTCCATGATTGGAACAAAAGAATGTCTCATAAAACTCAAGTGTAATGATCCTTAATCTTGAATACTTATTTATGATAAGTATTTATGATGTCATATATGGCTATACGAATACTACAACACAGTGAAAGTTACCCTACATGCCTTCACCCATCAGATTTATTAGCTTGGCTCTTTCTCTCCTGCGCTGTGGTGTGAGGACAGGCGGTCAGGTGGCGGCTGGCCTCATGATTAATGATGTTTATACTTGACAGAACGCTCCTTTATTTATCTGCATTGCTGCGTCGCAGATATCATCAGTCACCTGAATGAAAAATATTCACTCATACCAATTCTGCACTATAATTGAGTGGAGTCACTTTCTTCTGTCGTCTTTTACCTCCTCTTACCGTCTCCCCCTCTTTCTCCCGTCTCCCTCTCTTCTTTTCCACTATCTTGCCGTCTTATCATCGCCCTGGTAATTTTCACACTGCGTCATATGATATGGAGAGGCTGGCTTTAGCCGTATTTGACATTAAGCCTCTTCAATTTTCATGAGAGAAGAAAAAGCGAGAGAGGGAAAAATGGAAAGAAAGTTGCATGGCACTTTGTGGAAACGCTCAAGAATGGGCAAAATATCTCCCCCTTTCTTCTCAAGCAATTTCAGGATTTGGAAAGAAGTGAGATAAATTCCTTAGGAGAAATGGGAGCAGACTGAGGTAATATCTTTCTTCACTGCTTGGTAATACATTGGTTTCATCACTTAAACGCATGGCCAATACTTTTCTTTTTTTATGCTGTAAGTCAGTATAAGGAAGGTGGGAATTATGGGACTATCCAAGCATACTTACAAGAAACAGATGAGAAAACGAAAAAGAAGTGTGTAAGTGAAAGAATAGGCTTTTAGTTATTTGTAAATCACTTATTTTGTGTGACTTGAAAGGATGCATTGTATGTCTTTACAAACAATAGTAAAAACGGTTTTGTAACAAAAAAAAACGACAGTGGGGGAAAAAACAATTGTCATAATTATAAACAAAATTATAATAAATACTATTACTATATCTATTTTCTTTAATTGCACGTGATAATAATTAATAGTCAAATTATCTTAAAAGCATTTTTATTATAATACCTTTGTGTTAAAATTCCCTTTAAATAAAAAGCTGCACATCCCAGTATTATTGTAATATGTTTGTATATTTGACATAAATCCAAATGTCCTTTGATTTTCATTATTCATTATGATTTTGTGTGTAAAATCATATTTATGTTATAAAAACATTTGGCATTTGATCATTGTTATTGTAAAAATAAGAAATACATATTTATGGGCAAAAATGGTTTATAAAATTTAGTAAGACTAATAGTTTTATATTAAAAATATTGAATATTGCTTATTTTCAATAATACAAAAGCTTTATATTTGTCAAAATTTGTTTCAGTTGTTATGAGCTTAAATCCATGTAATCAAATTCAAGCGGTTTAGGGAGGGTGACTGTCAGTCATTCAGTGTCATTCAGGGGGCCACGTCCTCTTTTAATTGGGCTTGAAAAGACACGCCCCTCTGTCATTTACACACACACACTCTCTCTCTCTCACACACACACACACACACACACACACACTGTCAGCTTCTGCACTGTTAAGTGCAGCTTAATTTATTTAATTGTATTTTATTTTTCTTTATCCAATTTCTTTGCTAACAGATTCTGCAGATGAAACATGACACATGCACAACAACAGGCTAACATTAAAAGTATGCATTCTTTTTCCAAACAGAAATTTGGAAACAAAACAAACTGTTCCATAAATCCTCTGCCATATAGAAATATATAAATTTGAACTCCACTGATTAATTTCCTGTAGTAAAACTGATCGCACTCCAGTGAACTGTTTTTCATTAGAGGATAAGTTAATGTGCAGCAGTCTGCTGTTTATCAGAGTATTCATGTACAGTTGTGTCAGACCCCTGAGGAGGGGAGCGGGCTAGAAATGTGTAGTTTCCATTAAGGACTCCAGAGCGGCGGGCCTGGTCTCCTGCTCAGGGGGGCAGTTACTGCATTCAACCAGCTTTACAGAACACAGCTATAAATCCTACCTGCTCTCAGCCAGAAACTCTCTCCTGCGTTCTCTGTCCCAAACACTCTCCGTCTCTCTTTAATTCTTTCCTTTCTTATTTTCCCTCTCATGTGGCATGTCAGTATGTAAATGTGTGTAACACAAGTGAGGTATTTTATTGCCTCACCACATGAAGCTGCTAAAACATTTGGTTGCCTGAAATGAGGTGACCAGACACTTCAAGGTATTGAAAGCAGAAGAAAATGAATTCATTTCAATTTCTCATATTCTGTCAGCTCATTTCTCTGACTGTGGCTGTCGTAGGTCGTCTTTTTCTGCAAGCTGCATTTTAATTTAAATCCTAACTGTTCTTTTTTTATAGTCACTGATATTGCAGGTGTTTTTATATGGAAGAACTCATGGGCTATTTGCTGGGAAATGTTGGTGTTTTTCAAACGTTACCAAATGATCTAATGCGTCACTGAGGTCACAATATAGGCTGTGTGCAAAGGCTTTTTCCTCAGAATATGTGTCATTTTGCTCACATATTCAGACACAATATGGCAAACCTGGTTTTTATGAGACACATTCAATTAAATGGTAATATTAACAGAAATGGGACTTACTGAAAGATATTTACTAAAAGTGTTTTAACTGTAAATATATACTTTAAGGTGTGTTTATCAACTAAAGTTTATGTTAGAATAGTTCTCATTGCATGTTTCATTGCAGTTCATTTTGACAGGTTTGAGATAATGGTGAGATTTTTCTAATGCATACTTCTGAGGATGTATTCTCCCAAAGAAACATCTGAGAAGTAAATGCCTGTCTATAAGTTTCATTTTCCTCTCATTTAATGTCACTGCAGGGAAACAATTGAGGTTTAATAGAATTTAATCTGATTAGTGATGAGTTGAACATCACAAACAAGCAAATGATAAAATGATTTGCTTGTGGGTTCTGGTTTTGTGTGTGTGATGTTTCCTGCTACTGCGCTGTGCACACACACACACACACACACACGTTGTTCAAGCCCCTTCCGACAGTTCACTCGTGATTAAATATCAACGTACCGCTCTTGACATTTTATTAGTCGAGCAAGATGGATCTACCGGTGTGACTAAAGTAGGCTATTGCAGCCCACATCCTACCAAAGCCTGCCTGCCTGCCTGCCTTTTACATGGAAAAAATATATATATATATGAGATAGACTTTTGGGAGTAAAAGGTTTTTTTGGTCTTTAGAATCCTGTGGTCATTTTTTCTCCAACCCACATGGAGTCCTCCACTGAAGTCTTATTTTACAGGCTGAAAGTCCTCCAAACACACACACACACACACAGGCACCACGGCCCGCATCCCCCCCCCCATCTTTCACCTCCATTATTACCATCCTGTCCCGTCTGTGTTCACCATTCAGTGAGGTTATGTGGCAGATTGACTCCGTCCAGGGCCACGTAACCTTCCCTTTGTGTTTGGCTCCAGGCGTTGCTTCCATGCCCTGTGTCTGAGGACCAAAGCTTTGAGAGGAGGAATTCTGTGTTACTTATTGTGTGAGGAAAAGAAGCTCTTTTTTATTCTACCTCAGTTTTCTCTAGCCTGAGGCGCACTGGAGGAGCAGGAGAATCCTAGAGGAAGAGGTTAACCTCACGTATGCTACCTGTTCACTCGATGAATGTGGAAAAAAACTTTCCAAGCGACATTCTCAAACTGACATTTTTTATTGCTTTCCCAGGCTGCAAGTTTTAGGTTAAGATTACTTTGATTCAACATTCAAAACAAATAAATAGAAACAGTAACAATATAAAGATTTTTGTTTTCCAGACAACGTTTGTGCTTTGTTGTTTTTAGAAAAGGCAGGAAAACAGCTAGCCTCATTTGTTGACCCTTGACTTTGATCTCTTGTATTTTAGCCCAGACTTCCTGTAAGGACTTTGTTGTTCACAGTCTTATCGTAATGGTCAAAATTGTATTTAATTGCAGTGAAGAAATGCTGTTACAAATAGGCCTCCAGGCTGTTTGGAAAAGCAATTCTTTACTGCAATTAAATACAGTCTTGCATCACAAACTGCAGAAATATAAACATATACTTTAAAAAAGGAAGTAGAGTTACTGTTCGGTCGCTCCACAGTGTTTTATTTTGTTGTGGACAGGAAACAAACAGAACAGAGGAGATTGTGTAAACTAAATTTAGGAACTAACTGGAACATAAACTTTGTAAATGATGAATAACACCAGATGCCCTACAGTTGTAGCTGTAACACACACTCTCACACTCATTATACAAATTCACGCACACTTAATTTAATACAAGGAAGTGTGTGTGCGCGCACACAAGTTTTTAATGGGTATTTGAAGTTGACCTTGAAACTTTCACATGTGACTGGTAGAAATAAGAGATAAACTACAAAGCAGTGATATAAACTCTTAAAATAAAATTTAATCTTTGTTATTTGTCCATCTTACTGACTCTCTTGTCTGTCTCTCTCTCTTTGCTATCTTAAGGCCTCATAATTCTTCTTCCTTTGGGGACAGTGGGAGATCCCTGGTGGTCCTAATGGGAGGAGTTGTTCATTTGGTAGAAAATTAATTTCCACCTTGTTTCCCTTCCAAACCTTTCATCTTAAACTTGTCTTCTGTCTCTTATTGACTGTGGGTGTGAAAAGGACATAAATTCACAAATAAGGGGGGGCTCAGTTTCCTCCCCTTTTGCTCAGAAATCCTCTCACCTCATATAAAACTGTCTTCCTCATGCTCTGTTACATCTTAGATGATCTTTTTGTCATTATTAGAGATTTGTGTGATGTCACTGATGCTCAGGAATGAGGAACTTCACATAAGGTGCCAGAATTTCACAGAGACTTGATTTGATACAGCGCTTCCTTTGAATTCCTGTAATTTGAATTCCTGTAATTTGAATTCCCAACTTGGGAACACAAAGTATTTTACCATCTTCGTTTAACAACCTTTACAACTTATTTTAATGTGATATTTTATTTGCTCTTTTTAGCTGAAGCGTGTAATTTTTCTGATGTTTAGAATACTTTCTCATATCTCAGCATAGTATGCAAAGATGATTATGAGAAAGCTATTTGTAGCATTAAAAACAGACATTTTAACCAGAGCGGCAGAGGGACATTGTGTACCAATAGTGTGATTTTGTATTGGCAGAAATATTGGCTTGAATCTGTTTTAGCTATATGTGGTCCATACTGTAAATTCAAAAGCTTTAATAATTTTATTTCGCACATGGTAGAATACAAATGATTAGGCTCTTCTTTAGTTTATATACAGTGAAGTAGAATCACGGAGAAAGACCTAAAGCACAGTGTAATTATAAATTGTCTATCCTTATAGTGAAAGACCTTAGCACCAGTTTAGTTGCTGTTAAGTTGCTTCTGCATAGACAGACAAAGCCAATCATTTTTCTTTGCATACAAGTTTTTGGACTAGTTTTTGATGATGTAATTGTTTAAATGTCCCTTGTATTTATGTATTTATATGCACAGTAACAGTAATGGTTATATATTCACACACACACACTTCATGATAGGTATCCTAATCTGCCACATTAATCTGTCATATAATGTGGCACATAAAGTACACATACAACACACATAAACATTGCTAAGCACGCATACAGTATTCACACTTGACTTTTTATCGTCATCTCACTATCACCAATATTTCTCACTGTCTAGCATGTTATCTCTCCACCATGATAACCATATATCATCCTCGCACCCTGGGCTTTCCTCAGCCCCTTTCTCTCTCAGGTTGCCTTTTACAATTTCTAAGCTTTTCTGCCTCTCTCTGCCCTTGTTTCTCTCTCTCTGTCTCCGTTCTTTGATCCCAGTGAAAAGAGGAACATTAAAGAGTCGCTTTTTCCGGTGTCGGGGGCCCTCTTTCATTTCCTCTCTTCGTTCTCCTGCTCCTGTCCTCTTCTCTCTTTCACCACTCTCCTCCATCCTCTGCTCTCCAGTGACCTGTCTGTCTTCTCTCACACACTCTCTATCTTCTTGCAGGAGTGCTGTTGCGTACACCACAACAATTAGCTGTTCACGCGGGAATTTACTCAATGCAAACTTCCTGTCGCATTTAGGGAAATTTAAAACAGCTGTTACCATTAAAGGTGGACTTAAGTAATTATTTCCTCATAAAAAGCTTACCGCTGTGAAAACTTGTTTTGAGAGGTAGTTTAAAAGTGATGAACACACTTTAGATTCAAGTCTAAAAACAATATTTGATTTTATGTGGAGTGATTTTGACGTCAGTTAATTTGATGAAAAATCAAGAACTTTACAAAGACAGATTTAAGCCAGACTAGAAGTCTAGAATTATGGGCTGGAAAACAACCAAATAGACATTAAGATTGTGGAAACAACATACAAATTACAGAAATTATCAGATTTGTTATTTTTAGCAAATTCAGTCTGTGCCTGTAGCGTAGATAAATTACACTTGGCTCTTTAAACATGACTTTAATCACCAATAGATACAGCTGCTGTTTACACAGTCTGAGAGGAGAAACAACAAATTTAGCACGTTGTCTTCGCATGTTTATATTTAATGCATGTCTGCATGTGTTTTAAACAATCAAATGCAGGCCAATATTTATTTAACTTTCAACATGTGTATATATTTATGGAAGGACTGCTCTGATCGCCGCAGGGATCCTTTACACCAGTTTGTTTAAACTGCAAAAGTCACAGCATTGTAAAGCTCTGCTGGCAGCATAATATTAACACGGCCTGACACCATTTCCTGTTGAAGGATAACACATGCGCGTCAGTCCAAATTTGTTCATTTCATCTTTCCACAGCAAGCGCAGCCCTGCAAAGACGAGAAACAGCTCCCAGTGAACACGTGACACGCAGAAGGAGAGAACGAGAAAGAGAAAACAATAAAAGAGTTGTGGATGTTTTTGGGAGAGGGGGTCAGGAAATTGTTTCCATATGTGGTGTGGTCTCTCTCTCTCTCTCTCTCTGTCATCAAGCATTTTAAACCCAAAACCATAAGAGCAGGTAACTTTAATTAAGCTTTCTTTCATTTTTCAAAGGTCTAACATTAGTTAGTTATGGCTGTTGAATTGTGTGGCTGTGCTGGACCACCAATTAGACCAGCTCTAAACCAGTTCTGACCATCATAAACCAGCTTGAATCAGCATGAATGTTATTTTCAGTGGGTTGAAGTTTTCATGTCAGTCAGGGCTGTTATTCTGGTGTGCATGAGTCCAGACTCATGCACACAGTGTCATGCCATGAGAGAATACCTAGCTTTTGTGCCTGTCTTGCTCTCTTATCTCAGTCACACACAATCTCTCTTAGTGTCTCTCTTAGTGCTAGTCTTTCAACAAGATACTTCTGGTCTAGACCACAACTACGATAGCCTCACTGTGATAAAGAAAACAGGCTGTTTGTCTTCCTATTCTAAAGAAAGAGTGCTTAGAATTACTGCTGAATGAACCATGAGGTATTTGAAACTCACCGCAGTTGATTTGCGAGGGTTGAGGGGGCGTAAATTCAACACGGTTCATGTCGGGTTTGTTAGTTTTCTGCCTCTGCTGAGGGCGATTGATTTTGCAGCAGTGTGAATGCTACTATTGCAAATATTGATTTTGTAGTAAAGCTTCATGATAGGAGATAAATAATCATTGTGAGTTCTTTTGCCATGATGGTCATGAAAGATTTATCATGAGAAAAATGTGGTTCAGGGCAGGTACCTTTAGAGTCTGTTTCATTTGGGCAATAGGGGGCCAAATAACCCCTAAGGCTCCCTTAGTGCACTGATACGCCAAGAGTGTATGTTTGTTTCCTTAGTAGTTTGCTGATGTTTAGTCATTATGAAGAAATGGACCATGAGGGTACTGTCACTTATGCATGCCTGCACTCACACCTGCTACCAGTATGCTGTACTGAGTGCAGTTGAGGGGAGCCTGGATGTGTGTGTGTGTGTGTGTGTGCGTGTGTGTTCGTTTGTTCGTGTGTGTGTGGTTGAAGGAAATACTAACACACTTGTTAGACATGCGAAATGGCCCGTAGCGCCCAGTGAGAAAATTCAGTGAGCGTTGATTCAAACCATCTGAAAACCAAACACGCATTCTCTGATAGATGAACCTGAACTGATCTGGTGAAACTCAAACCTGCCATGACCTTTAATCTTCAGATCACCACAAAGCCATGTGACATTCATTTGTTTTTTTATCCAAGAGTGAGTTGTGATTACTTGTTCTGTTTTGTTTCGTTTGTTACATTACTGAGGATATAATGAATCACTTGATGAATTCATTTGGTGTCAAATTTATTAATAAATAACTGTGAGTAAAACTATTATGTAACATTTTGTCCAATTTAGGTGACTCGAGTAAAAATGTAACCACATTTTTTTATTATTTAACCCGATTTACCAAATATATGAATGAGTTGGAACTGGTTCTTTGATACAAACTATCCAATCAAACCAAATCTGTACATTATATCTGATTTACAGGCACTGTTCTATACATTTACTAGGCAATCTCATATTCACTAGGCTTTGTGGATTCTCATGCACTAGGAGAAGTAGTTCAGCAGAGTTTTGTTCCATCCCCTCTTGTTGTTCATTATGAGGCACAGGCAGGGCTCTTTCATTAGTGCTTGGACTCCAGAGACTGACAGGACAGAATCCACAGGGGGCAAAGCTTTAGTGTGTAATTGGGTCCATCCGGTCCTTAAAAGAGGTCACCTCAAGTCAAAGTTCTTTACAGGACTTCACTGTACTTTTTTCCAGTTTCCTGATTATCATGCTTGTGCGTTTGGCAATTATCATTTTAATGACTTAACAAAAAATATTTAGTGATTGTGAAGTTTGCTGTCTTATAATTATGTCTTATAATAATCTGTTTTATAATAATACTGTATTTTTATATTTCATATGTCAGATCCACCAAACAGAACAACCAGGGCAACATTCATTATCTTATTAGAATGCAGTGACACTTTTATGATTGAAATGTATTTAGATACATCCTCATCATAGCCCTGCAGTTTCAAGCATAACCAATAGAGAAATGGTGGAATATGGCCCAAAACTAGAAAAACAACAACAACAGTCTTGAGTGACACTTAAAGGCTCAAAAAACATGGCAAGGCATTGTGGGTAGCGGTGAGAATTCCTGGCCGTCTCTGTCTGATTAAAATGTGATGTGTTGAAAGCCAGCTTTGATCTTAGGAAATGTCTGTGAGGGGGAGCAGTTGGAATTTTTGCTTGGGCTTCTCTCGCTCTGTGATTTGGCCCTGCAGATGAAGGCAGATAGATCGTGTCACCATTCATTTCCTGCTCGGCTCCTACACTGTTCTGTGCAGACTAGACCTGAAGCAGGGATCCAGAATGAATAGATCACATGCCGAGCCTTTGTGGCTTGTGCAGAGCTCTGCTTTCTTGTATGCCTTTCCTGTAAATGTATGCACATGCTTCGGTTGTACATGCATAGTTAACATGACATTTTGCAAATAAACCCCAAAACCTGGAACATTCTACAGCTGAAAGAGTGGATGAATACACACAGTATGAAAATAGATTCCTAAGGTGCTTAAATGCTTTTCTTTATGTTTGATTCCAGGCCTCCTGCACTGGCGGCCAGCCCGGCATTTTCTGATATCCCCCTCATCCGGATCTCGCCTCATCGGAACCCTTCAGTGGGGGCGGAGTCGCCCTTTAACCCCCCACATCCATACATTAACCCCTACATGGACTACATCCGTTCTCTGCACAGCAGTCCATCTCTCTCCATGATATCTGCAGCTAGAGGCCTCAGTCCTGCAGATGGTGAGTTCCTCAGGGACTCAATTTGAGGCCACTAAAATTCCTCAAAAATGTTAAACTATTGTAAGCATCACAGCTTTCTCAAATGAATTTAGGGCAAGTTTGGTACAGATGGTAAATGATGTTGTACAATTAATTAGTGGCGCTTGCTTATACCTAGAGTTAGTGATTTTTCAAAAAGCCTGAACCTACATACTAAACTTCTATAAATGAATGTATTGTCTGTCCGTCCTAGTGATTCATGGTTCTGGTAAGGTCTGATTAAGAAGACATATCACTCTTTATGTGTCAGCGTAACTGCCTGTGTTGCTTCCCTCTAGAGGGCAAGACCACAGTTTGATCATCTTGGGGTCACTCTCTTTGATCTCTGTCTCATGTCAGTAAACCTCAGGAGGAACATTGAGTGTGTCATGCAGTCTAGAGATCAAATCCAGACTTAAGAGTGGAGGTGAAGTTCAAGGCCACAGTTGAGGGTGGAGGGCACGAGGGGAAGAAAAGGATGAGAAGTGGGAACAGTTCAGAAGATGCACTCCAGAGGCCTGCAGGGAGCCATTTCGGTTTCTTGCTTGAAGCCAGACTGGGAAATCCATTACAGGGTCAGCAAGAACCTGCTGTTTTTAAAGAGCCTCCCGGCCCTCTCCTCAGGCATAGGGTTTTAATTGAAGCCTGGAGCTCAAAAACCAAAGGGGGCTAATCAAAAGGGCCTCTCAGAGGCCACAGATAATCATGGCTGTATTGAACTGTGGTGCCATGTCACGTCAGCCAAACTTATACTGGTATCTACCACACATGTCAAAAAACTATTGCGGAACATTCCCAAATGGATAGTTAAGGGCCAAAAATAAACTAGTTGATGCTGGTTTGTTTTTCAAGTAAAAAGGCAGTATTTTAGATAAGTAAGCGTTACTCTTTCCTGTGTGGACCAAAATATGGATAGCTCAGTAACACAAATTGTTATCACAAAAAAATGATACAATGTTCAGAATTCATGCCAAAAAAAAGTACAATATAATATAAAGTACAATATTTTTGTACATAATGTACATATAAAATAAAAAAATTGATGCATTTTTGCATTAAATAAGACAACTGGTTCTGGAATTATAAACATTCTAGAATATTTTAAGGTGAAATTCTCTTATTATCACTATGATTATTATACTGAACATTAGTGTCTACATAGTCTACAAATTTTTGGTTCTTTTCATTTTAGACCCTTTTGGATACATTTTGAAATACGCTCCCAGCTGTGCTTCATATCTCTGGCTCTATTACCCAGTCAAACTGAGACTGCATATTCATCCCTAAAAACTGCCACTCCCATAACCCACAGGCAGAACACCCTCGCCTGTACCCTTCCCCACTGCCAGCCCTGCACTTCAGTTCCAGCATCTCCCATTTAGAAATTCCGCAAAGCTCTTTTCTGCACATGAATGTAGAATGAGGCACATTATGGCTCAATGCGAGAGCCGAGGCAAAGCAGAACAACAGAGACAATTAAGGAAGCCCCCAACCCCCTCTTCATACTTAAGACATAATACCCACATCTAATTATTTTGGAATTTCTTCTTGCGTTCACACAACCAAATCAGAAACAAATCAGAAATGCGTATTCTGTGTATTCAGTTCAGTTCACTCTGTTTGTTTCTTCTAGGGCAGAAGGCAGGAATTATCCACAACAGTTTGTGTGGCTAAACTGATTTTGTATTTGCATTTTTCTATATATAGTATAAATGTGTGTTAGTGTGTGTTGCCACAATTGTGTCATTTGCAAAGGAAATTGTGTTGCCAAAAGTTTATTTTAGATTCTCCAATATGTTGCTCTGTAGCTACAGTGGGGGTGGGAACAAGAACAGAAAGTGCATGATACTGTTTAAGCATTTTGCCCTGCCCATCATGATAACACACTTCTGGTTCTCTCTCTTTCTCTGTCATTTTCTGTCTTTTTCTCTTCTTTGTGCCCCCTCCTCTTGGTTTGACCCCTCAGCACCTCACACAGGTTTAACCACAGCAGAGTACTACCATCAGATGGCTCTGCTCACGGGTCACCGCAGCCCCTACGCTGACATCATTCCCTCAGTGGCGTCCACGACTGGACCTGGGAGTAACAGTCTGCACATGGAGTACCTGCAGGCTATGGAAAGTAAGTTTTTCCTCTCTGTGTCTAGAACCTTCCCTGTTGTTACATGACAACTCTGGTCTCTTTATTTTAAGGAAAAATCAGCAAGAAATTAAAACTAGAGCTGTATGATAAACAGGAATATTGTTCCTTGAGAACCAGGAAGGTATTCCTAGAAGTTCCAAGAATTTCCAGACAATGAATTGGACTGTTTAAATTGTTCCATTGCCTTAATGGTTTCGAAAAGGGGGTGGGGTAGTAGGACATATGCAAATGAGTTATTTTAAAGTGTAAATAGGAAATTAAAGGCACAGTGATTCTGGGAAGGGTCAGATGGACCGGCCCGTTAGTCTTTGATGAGAATGCATTTAGTCAGCTCATCACTAGCATCTGCACTCCCCTGTTCACCACAAACTAATTAAAACTAGCCAAACTTGCACGGGTATCAGAAAATTAATTGCTATTAAATGGGAATTGGAATGTCCCACTATTCATCACGGCAGAAATCCTTTCTTCTGTGGCACTATTTAAGATTAATAGACTGAAACAAAACAATTAAGGCCACAGTTTTCAAATGGAGACGTCGACGTCGCCCCCACTTCAAATCGCCTGTAATCAGCCTTTGGTAATAACTCATCCTGCTTTAACAATGTGTGTTCCACACAAACCAAATTAACACTTAAAAGCTCCCTTTTATGATATATAGATGCTAAGAGAGAGTAAATGTAGAAACGTGACTTATCTGGAAGCGTTTGTAAATAATGGGAATGGGGCAGAACAGTTTTGGTTTAGAGCTCGGAAGAAAAGGATAGTGAAAGAATGAACCTGTCTTGTGTGTTTATGTTGAGGGTGAATTGTTTAACTGGTTAGCCGGTAATTAGCCACCAGTGGTTAGATTCTCTGCATCTATATTACAGATAAACATCTTCATCTGAAACCCTATTAGCAGGTTTTTGTCAAACGATGATTCATGCTAAATATTTGTGCTGCTGCACGATAAACCTAGATGAGTTATACTGGTGATCAGTTTAAATAACTGGTTAAAATCTTTTTTCCGTAATATAAGGTCAGATTGTTTCTAACTGTTCAACCTTCCACATGTGCTGGTAAAAGACCAGCCTTTTCCACCTTAAACCAGTCAAGGCTATCAAAACCTAGACTAGTTCAGCTGGTGACAATGTTAAATGACTAGTTAAAATCAAGACAAACTGCTCCTAGCTGCATGTGTTAGTAACAGGACAGCTAGTTACCCATCTGAAACCATTTAAGACCATCTTGGAATTAAGGCATCTTGGATTTTTTTTATTTGTATGAATAATTTGTATGGCCCTAGATACAGTACACATTGTGAAGTGTGTCTTGTGTGTGTGTGTGTGTGTGTGTGTGTGTGTGCGCGTGTCTTGTGCTTTTTGTGCCACACACATCCACAAACATTGAAAGCCCTAAAACACAGTTCTAAGCAGAGTGCCAACAATGTAGAAAGATGTTCCAAATGTGGGAACACACACACACACACACACACACACACACATACACACACACTGATTTAAATGTGAATGACAGGCCCTCTAATCACTGTATTTGTCAAACAAGAGAGACAGAGAGATGAAGAGAGTCAGAGAGAGAGAGAGAGAGAGTAATCTTGTTTTGTTTGTGTGCTTTCTTTAAAAAAGTACAGAACAACTGAAGAAAAAATATGAGTCACAGAGTCATTGTGTCACTCCACACAACAAAAGACCACCACCACCCCCCAGCACCCATCTTTTCCCCTCCTGCTTTCACTCCTTCCTTCAGTTTCCTTTTCTTTCTTTCTTGTTTGTGACATCCGCCAATGAAAAGAAAACAAAAGTCATTTCTTAATCTGTAGGTGCCAGTCATTGTGTGAAGTGGAGGGCCTGTCTGCGCTCAATCTGCTTTCTAGTCAAAGCTTTACAAAAACAACCCAGTGCGAATCCATTCAGCGCTAACACGCTATTCAAACTAATTAAACATGATTAAATAACATAGCCATGCCCCCAAAAACAGTGAGAAAAGCTGCAGTTATGTGTTTTTGCATGTGTGTTACATGCAAGCGATGCAGGAAATGTGATTATTTTTGAATGCCTGATAAACTCTTCCTGATAAACACATTGCATGTAATTAAGCAACTTAGCAACTTAGCTTAGTCACGAGTTAGCATCAGAATTTTGTGTTTAATTCACAAAAATGAAACGCTGACCTCAAGACAAAAAGAATGTTTATAAAAATGATGATGCTGACGAATTATTTGTGTTCATAAAATATCTGTCTGGCAGGTATTGGTGGGAATTGCATTTCTCTCTCTGATAGTAAAACGACTTCTAAAAGAGAGACGATAAACAAATAAAAGCAGATTATGATAAATACAATTTAAGGTCTTAAAAGAAAAGGAAACTCTAAATGCATTCTGGGACTTAATAGGTATTTTTGTGATACCATCTTGGTTTAATGCATAACTTACTATTTATGACCTCTCATCTCTATTTGTGTCTCTATCTCAGGTTCTCGTTTCTCCAGTCCCAGGCTCACAACTCGACCCAGCAGAAAGCGACCCCTCCCCAGCTCCCCCTCCCTGTCTGACCCCAGCTTTGACCTGCAGGCCATGATTCGCACCTCGCCCAACTCTCTCGTCACTATACTTAATAATTCCCGCTCCAGCTCGTCCACCAGTGGATCATACGGGCATCTGTCAGCCGGCACCATCAGGTACCACCACACGCACCACTGACACAAGATGTGGAAATTTTACGCTCTCAATTTTTGTTAGACTATGTTGAACAGTTGCTTTTAGTTAGCAAAAATTTAAGTCAAAAATGCAAACCAAGAGTAGCAGAAAACAATTTGTGGATGTTTTTGCAATTTTATTCATAATAAAATTATAGCAACTATAGAAAGATGACAGAAAATCAGATGTAACGGCACAGAAACAGCGCAGGCAAAATTCAAACCCACATCTCCCATATGAATACCACAGCACAATTTGTCTTCAGAACATTTGCTGAACATTTACAACCATTGAGCCATGGCTCCAACAATAAAACACATTGAATAAATGACAGCAGAAATGTGGTTTGATGCATTGTAATGACAATATAAAGAAGGGTTTAAGTTTTATTTTTTTGACACACCTGCCAATAAAAAGTAAAGTATAAGTAACTATTAGTTGCAACCAGCACAGGTACATAAGCTGCTTACCAAAGCCAGTGTCATTTCACATTTGGTTAAGTGTTAATTTTGGTTACTATTAGCAAGCCTAAAAAGATGAAGAGAGTTTCACTAGAACAGACGAAGAGAGAGAGTACACAAGAGAGATGAAGAGAGAGAGAGTACACAGGAGAGATGAAGAGAGAGAGCGATAGAGAGAAAAATCCAAACTGGCCGCTCCGGCACATCCTTAGCAGTCGAATGATGAATGAACGCAGGATGGAGAAATAAACGAGAGAACATAGAGTGCGCTATTAGGAGGAAGCGTGTGAACACATTGCTCCCCTCCTCCCTAACACTCATCTGTCTGATATGCATCAGCTGATTAATGTTCTCTCCATCAGCGGAGGAGAGCTTTAGCTTAACACCACCGCCACGCAATCGCTCATGCCGGGAAACAGGAGAGGATGGGGAAATGACGGATGAAGGGGTCACCAAAGGGAAAGAGGGGGAAGAAAGCAAAGTCTGAGGACAGTAACACAAGCTTTAAAGGGAGAGAGAGAGAATCTATTGTGGATGAAGCGAATTAAAGCGCTCTGTCTGAGGTGGAACTCAAGAGCCCTTCAATCTGACCAGCCAACCTACAAATCAAACAGTTCATCTGCTTCAGTGGTTAATTAGCTGTGGAATAATTTAATGATGGTGTTTTTACACCATCTTGTTTAAATGGGACACAATTAGTTGCTGGAGTTAAAGCTTAAGTGTGGACAGACAGCTGGGCCTGTGGGAATTTGATTGGATAATTAAGTGTTTGTCACATCACTGAGGGGTTACTGACTTCAACAATCAATTAAGCTAATCAATATTATGATGCCAGTCATTGAACGGATTAAAGCTTCATTGATGCACCTTTAAATATCTATATTTGTCAAGTCCAATGCCAACATAGATTCCACATGGGACTTTAGTAGAGTTTAGTTTAGTAGAAGACTTTGGTTCAAATATGTAATTTAAAATGATTGATTTACTGTACCCACTGTAACTAACTTTTCGTGCCAAAGCTACCATCATTTTTGGTAACCAAGTTTTGTTTTTCAGTAGCATTACAGTGAAGAAAAAAGCTTTCTGAATAGTTATCTTGTATCACCAAAAATATCTAGAAACAGAAAATGTTTCTAGATATTTATGCCATTTCTGTTATTTGTATCTTGTTCATATTTTACACTGTAATGTCTGAAGATGCTCCTATTAAAACTATTAAACTGACTGAGGGATGGACCTATCAGGCAGAACAGTGTGTAAAACACAGTTAGCATCATTGGTGGTGTGTCAGTCAGGTTGACATCTAGCATACAGCAGTTAGCAAAGCGTTTACCTGTGTTGGTTGCGTGTGGGTGGGTGTGAGGTTCAAAAACAAAGAAAAAGGACAGAAAAAACTCTTTCCACTGAGAGCGATTAATCAGCAATTTGTTTTCATAAGCTAATCAGTCAAACCTCATGTCTGTGAGCACATGTGGGGAGAGAGATGGCAGGCGAGGGTCCAGGCCCAATGAGTGATGAGACAGCCAGGTCAACCGCTCTGAGTCTGGCTACATTGATTTCCTCTCGGCCTGAAATAGGACCAGTAGACATATGAGCATGTATGAAGCGGCCAGCGTGTCTCACAATGTATGAAACCCCTATAAATGTCTCCTATTGAGCGTCAGGGTTTAATCATAATATATAAACTGTGGCATCTATAGTAGAGGAGGCGATATTATGAAAGTTTAATGGTGTGCTTGAATACAGCTCTTATTTTTTTTTAGCATTTTCATGTAAATGTCTTGGTTTTTTATTCATCCTTTTTTTGGTCAATGAATGTAAATGTATTTTTTCTAGCTCATTCTGCTCATCAGTTTTTTTTAATTAACAATTAGTTTTGTCTAGTGAAAATATCTAAACATCCTTTAGAGAAAACAAAGAAACAAATATTTTTATAAGAGTAAAAATATTCTCTCTTATATTTTTATAAGAGAGAATATATCTGTTTTTCTCCTTTTGGTTTTAATGCAAATTGGTTGAAACCGTTATAGTCTATTTACTGGTTTCAATAAATTCTTTCTAATGTAGTAAAATTAAGAATATTCAATATATAGTAATTCTAAGGCACACACGAGTTTGAAGCAAACAATACTAACTGCATTGTAAACTTTGTCTTACGGGATTTTCTCAAAAAACATTATTTTTCTTCTCTAACAGTCCTGCATTGAGTTTTGCATATCCTCCAACCCCTGTGGCACTACAAATGCACCAGCATCTGATCAGCCGGCAACCAGGCATTGTAGCTTCTGCGTTTGGCCACAGTCCCCCACTCGTGCATCCAGCTCCTGCCTTTGCCACTCAGAGACCTGTACCAGGCATCCCTCCTTCCAGCCTGGCACCTACGGAACGTTCCATAGCCTCGTCCGACTCACAGGTCAGTTCTTCAGAATGCTTTACTTTAGAAATGATTAGGCCATACAGATATAGGACAAGCTGGATTTAAACCTGTGTTTCCCACATGGGCACCACAGCTAAAAATGTCAGTAGCACAGGTGTTAACCCCTAAACCATGGGTCCAACCTTCACAAGGCAGTTCTAATTTGATCCCCTATAAAAGCTGGATGACCTAAAACGAGTTAAACAGAATTGTT